>JAGFNQ010002758.1:0-48521 GCA_024364735.1 Boesenbergia rotunda | reverse complement strand
GCGGAATTATTGCAGCTTTGGAAGCAGCAAAGGAAGTAGTCTGGATCAAGAAGTTTATCTCAGAACATGGTGTGGTTCCAACCATTGATGAAGCAATACCGGTTTACTGCGACAACAATAGAGCTATTGCACAAGCGAAGGAACCAATGTCTCATCAGCGATCCAAACATGTGCTTCGCCGCTATCATCTGATCAGAGAGATTATAAGTAGGAATGATATACAAATTGAGAAAATTCCCACTGAAAGGAATTTAGCGGATCCTTTAACTAAGGCCTTGCCTCAAAGCAAGTTTGAGGGTCATGTTAGAGCCTGAGGTATTGGGTACCGTAGTGATTGGCATTAGGCCAAGTGGGTGTTTGTTAGTGATATGAGAGAAGTGTCCTAAGGCAATCGCCTTATGATTGTAATCATTTATTTTAATAAATGAATATTCACTATTTGAGTATACATGTTTGTGTATTTGATTGAGATCTTAAACTCATTTACTGAATGTCCACAATACAATTCACAGCATGAGAGAATTTGTGATGAATTCACAACTAGTGATTATCTCTACATGTGCAATTGTGAAGTATTGAAATTGTCCCTAGTCGATGAATTGATAAATACGGACACTATCAATTCTGTTGAAACTAGCATTGGTTATTCTCTAATCAGCTGATTCTCACTGGCTGGTGACATTGAGATGTCTGAAGATAAACATGAATGCTAGTTAAGCGAACTAGTTCATTGGAGTGGCTGGTTGTAAAACTTCATATGGTAGTCTACATATAGATATGTCAGTAAAGTTCTTACTGTAGCTTAAGTGCGATGTTCCTTTGACTTGCGGTGTTCAAGTCATCTTGGTCATGGAGACTTATACTTTGACATCTTAAGCAAGCATCTCCAAGGAGGTGTGGACCCAGGATGATTGGGTATAAGTCGAAGTGCCCGAAGATGTTTGAACAGCCTACAAAGGATTCACCACTCCTTGCGAGGAGATGAATACCCGAGGCCTATCGTCGGATTATTACTCAAAGCCTCTGGCCAGAGCATGACATGTTCAGAGTATGAATCTCTTAAATACATGAGAGTAATTAGAATCCGTAAGACGAGAAAACGTTACTTGGGCTAGGTGTGACGTAGTCAACCTAGTGGGGACTGACACACATAGACCATGTCCTAAACCAAGTGGGTATAAGATGGTGAAGGGAATGGGGCACGATTCATTATAGCTGCTAAAGGGTTTCAGAATTGTTTCTGAGGTCAACCGTTGATCTTTCGATTAATTGGGGATCATGATGTACTACAAGGTGTCACTCATGATCGTTCTATAATTAATTGATTAATTATAGATGACCAACATAAATCGAAAGTCTATTTAGTCACACGTGTTGGTGCAATCTTGCTCCAAGTAATTATGGTTTTCATGTTTGGCTAAACAAGATTAAGTTAGGCAATGTTTTGTGTTCTAACTTGTGTGCTTTGAGTAAGCAGGAAAGTCCAAGAAGAGAGTCTTGGCAAAGGAAGTCCCGGAGGTGTGACCTCTTGGCAAAAGGGAGACTTAGTATGACGAAGCCAATGGAAACACTTCAAGCAAGTGCAAGGATGAGGAGTCGTGGACTCGGAAGCATCCAAGAGAGGCACAAGGCTTGTGGAAGGTGTTTGAAGGCGTGAATCAAGACTAAGGGATGAAAAGGGAAGCTGAAATGTGATTTCTCAGCTTCATCAGTCGAATGGTAAGTTGTCAGTCGACTGGGACCACAACACACAGAGAATCGGGTCGACCCAAGGAGGGTCGACCAGTCGACTGCCAGTCGACTGGAATTGGTTCCAGTCGACTGGCTCCAGTCGACTGGTCCTGTACCAGTCGACTGAAGGTCGACCGTTGCGAAGACGGCTGAGGCACTCATTGCATATTTTGTAGCCGTTGAAGCCTACCAGTCGACTGGTAAGTGAGCAGTCGACTGGAGTCGCTGACGAAGATATAAAACCTAGTGTTTTATCTTGGAGAAAAGTAGGGCTTTCCTTGGGTACGAAGTGTGTGATCATTTTAGAGCTCTCCAAGCTTCACAACTCTCTCAATCTCCTCCTCCAAGCTTTCATTTCATTTGTAAGAGGAGGGAGATCATTGTGTTAGGGTTTCTCCACCTTCAAGTGTGATCTTGAGAAGGAGAAGTTCATAGTGAAGGTTTTTGTGTGGTGTGTGTGGATCCTTGGATTAGTCACCTTGATGAGGTGGATACCAAGTAAAATCAGTGAGTTAGTATTGATTTCTTTCCTACCTTCATATTTCTATTTGTATTGCTTCCGCTAACGTGTTTGTAGGAGAGAAAAATCGAAAGATAGCTATTCACCCCCCTCTAGCTAGGGCAAAGATCCTAACAAGTGGTATCAGAGCCTTGGTTAGCTTTGGGAAGATCTAACAATCTACAAAGCATAAAGAATGGCTCATCAAGAGGGATATAGCACCACACGACCACCTTACTTCGACGGGAATGATTTTGCTTATTGGAAAGGTAGGATGGAGTTTTACTTAATGAATGACTTTGAAACTTGGCTTAGTATTGTGGAAGGTTTCGAGAAGCCATCGAATGAACAAGGAGAAACTCTTCCGATCAAGGCGTGGCCAAAAGAGATAAGAAAAGAGGCTCAAGCAAATGCCAAGGCTATCACGACTTTGCAATGTGGATTGTCAAAGGAACAACTAAACAAGGTTGGACCTTTCAACTCGGCAAAGGAGCTTTGGGAAAAGCTCATTGAGTTGAATGAAGGGTCAAGTGAATCAAGAAGAGCCAAGAGGGTTCTTCTTGTCGGCCAACTTCAAACTTTCTCCATGAAGCCTCATGAGACCGTAAGTCAAATGCACGGAAGATTCAAGGAGATCGTGAACGGTCTTCATGTGATAGGTGAGAAAGTTGAGAACCGAGATTTGGTGAGGTATGTTCTTCAAGCTTTCCCTAGAACTACCTTATGGGCATCAATGGTGGATGCTTACAAGGTGTCTAGGGATCTTTCAATTGTCATAGTTGATGAATTATTTTGTGAATTCGAACTACATGAACAAACTAACTTGTCTTCCAAGGAAAAAAGCATTGCTCTATTTGTAGAAAAGAAGGAGAAGAAGAGCAAGAAGAAGGAGAAGGAGAAGAAGGAGGTGTCCTCATCCGAATCCGAGCAAGACTCCTCGGATAGTGAGGAAGAAATGTCCGCAAAAGAAGTAGCACATTATGTGAAGAAGATGATGGGAAGATCCAAAAGATTTACAAGAAGGGATGTGAAGAAAATGTTCACATCTCCAAAAGGTAAGAGTAGTCAAAGTTCTAATTCCATTCCTAATGTCACGTGTTATGAGTGCAACAAGAAAGGGCACATCAAGACGAATTGCCCGGAGTTGAAAAAGAAGGAAGAAAAAGAACACAAAAGGAAAGAGAAGAAAAAGAAAGAAGTGATGGTGGCTCAAGCCGAATGGGACAATTCAAGTAGCGAATCATCGGATGATGAAGAGGAGTTGTGCCACATCACAAGGCACATGGCATTAATGGCACATCAAAGTGATCAAGACACATCAAGCGAAGAAGAGAACTCAAGTAGCGATGAATCATCATCTAGCGAAGATGAGGTAATGGATTCTCCCAAAGAAAAATTTCTTTATGATACTATTGCATATCTTAAGAATGCTTTGGTTAGGTCAAAAACTAAGGTCAAGGGGCTAAAGGAAGAAATTAGGACCCTTAAGGAGGACAAAGAGGAATCATGTGATGTAAGTAAAGTGAATGAGGAGAACATCAAATTAAAGGAGGAAGTTGTTGATCTAAAGAAGCGCTTAGAGAAATTCTCAATTGGATCAAAAGGACTTGACTTGCTCCTAAATAGTCAAAGGGTTGCCTATAGGAAGGCCGGGCTAGGATATAAAGATAAAGAAGTCTCCTATATTTCCCTTGTAAATAGAAAAGGATCATCCAAGAAAAAGGGTGTCAAGGGTAATGTGAAACAAGTGTGGGTTCCAAAGAAGGATGTAAAAAATGCAAAGGGTTCAAACCTTAAGGGCAAGGTAAAACAAGCATGGGTGCCTAAGAAATACCTCAAAAATGTTAGTGACTCAAACCTTTGGGTACCTAAGAGTGATGTGTTTTATGTTGTCTAGGTAAAAGAAAAGAAGGACACAAGCATGTGGATCTTGGATAGCGGATGTTCAAGCCACATGACCGGGGATGTGAGCAAGTTTTCAAAAATCAAATACACAAAGAAAGGGAAGGTGTCCTTTGGAAATAGTGGAAAGCTCAAAATTATAGGTAGAGGTACAATTGAGGTATCTTCTACTATCACAATTCATAAAGTTCTTCTAGTCAAGGATATGGAGTTTAACTTGCTTAGTGTGAGTCAATTATGTGATTCCGGGTATCAAGTAGAATTCCATACCAATAAGTGCTTGGTTTGACAATTAGGGTTGAAAAATATTGTCTTGGAAGGGTTTAGAAGGCAAAATCTTTATTACATAAATCTCTCTTATACTTCTAACCCATCTATTGAGTGTTTCATGTCAAAAGAAGATGAAGGATGGCTATGGCATAGAAGACTTGGACACACCAACATAAAGAATATAGCCAAGGTTGCTAAAATGGAATTGGTAAAAGGCTTACCTAAAGTGAAGTTTGTCAAAGATAAGATGTGTGATGCATGCCAAGAAGGTAAGCAATCAAAGTCTTCACACAAAGGTAAAACTTTAGTAAGCACTAAATTACCTTTGGAATTATTGCATTTAGATCTTTTTGATTGTCATAGTACTCCTTCATTGATGGGAAATAAATATTGCTTAGTTATCATTGATGATTACTCTAGATATACATGGGTTTATTTTTTGAAACATAAGGATGATACCTTAGCAATTCTCATAAGCTTTACCAAACGGGTAGAAAATGAAAGAACCTTGAAAATCAATAGGATTAGGAGTGATCATGGTGGAGAGTTTGAGAATTCAAACTTCTCTAATTTCTGCTTAGAAATGGGATACAAGCATGAATTTTCATGCCCTAGGACTCCCCAATAAAATGGAGTGGTTGAGAGGAAAAATAGGGCTCTACAAGAAGCGGCTAGAACTATGTTGAATGCATACTCTCTTCCCACCTATCTATGGGCGGAAGCGGTTAACTCCGCTTGCTACATTCAAAATAGGGTTGTAATTCATAGATTCTTAGGAAAAACACCTTTTGAATTATGGAATGGGAAAATTCCCAAAATTCACTACTTTAGGGTGTTTGGTTGTAAGGCTTACATCCTAAACACAAAGGATGACTTGAGAAAATTTGATGCTAAGGCGGATGAAGGCATTTTTGTTGGGTACTCACTCACTAGTAAGGGGTATAGGGTGTACAATAAAAGAACCCAAGTAGTTGAGAAATCATCAAATGTTGAATTTGATGAATCCTCTAACACTTACCCTAGAAAATCTCCTATTGATAAGGACATAGAAACTAGACAAAAGGAGATAACCCAAGTTTTTCAAAACTTACAATTGGAAAGCAATGATCAAGGGGGAGGAAGAGGAGAATCGGATGATGAAAGGAGAAATGATGATTGTGAAAATGTTGATGTCACTCATTCTAGGACGTTAAGGAATCACCACAATCACCCCATTGATCAAGTAGTTGGAGATATTGAATTACATTATATTGAATCTAAATCGAATCTTGCCGACATCTTTACCAAACCCCTACCCGAGGCCGAATTCACCACACTTCGGAGGGAACTTGGTATGTGCTTTGTGGAATTCTAGAAATTTAGTATTACTTGATCCCTTAGCATGGAGGCACTTAAATACATCTCACAACGACTGTAGGTTGGCTTGATTGTGTTTTCACTTTGCTATATTGTGGGATGCTAGGGGATGATGCTCATATTTCACTTGTGCTTGTGGCATGTTGATGAAATATCATGTGTATCAATATTGAATGTTAAATACCATCCATGGGGAAAGCAAATGTTCAATTTATGGATATCTTGCCCATCGATCATGGTTGGACATTTTAAATGGCTTAAAACCATTTCTGGGGTGTATTCATGCTAGTGTGTAATCAACCTCTATAAGAATTCAAATCAGATCTTGAGTTTGGTACAAAGTGTATCAAATAAGTTCACTTCTCGAGGTTGTACCAAACTCCTAAACTATCTTGAATTTTTATGTTGCACTATTTTTCCTTGATCATACATGGTGTAGGAAAGATGTCTGCAAAATTTCAAGACTTTTCGAATTTTCTGGAATTTCTACGACATTTCTGAAATTCGCCAAAGAGGGCTGAAATTCAGCCACCAGTCGACTGGCTCAAATACCAGTCGACTGGTGGCAGGCGACTGGGGGTCGACTGGGAGGTCGACCGGGATCTCTGTACGCAAGAAAAACTGAAGGGCAGTCGACTGGGAATACCCCAGTCGACTGGAGCCAGTCGACTGGAGCCAGTCGACTGAGACCATCCCAGTCGACTGGACTGGCGATTTTCTATATAAAGGGGCACTCGACCGGTCGCCTAAAACCCTAGATCTACTTCTCCTCTTCGACGCCCCTTCTCTCTTTGAGCTTGCCGAACTTCCCCAGCCCCTCCAAGCCCTAGGTTTTGCTCCTACTCCATCTTCTACATCCCTTTTGAGTGAGATTAGGGTTTGTAAAGGTGTTGCTTGGGCACCTATTGGCTTTTGGACAATTTTTCTATACCTTCCTACTCTCAACCATCATGGAACGAAGGGTTAGGCAAAAACGTGTTGCATCCAAAAAGGGTAAGAGTAGCTCCCAGCAATCCCCTCCACCACCTCGTCGTCAAGGAGAGGGAAGCTCCCAGCAACCCTCTCCTCCTAGACCGGGGGTGCGTGTGCCTAGGTTCTACTCTGCGGCTGCTTAAAGAACGTTTGAAGATACCGAGTTCCATTTGATGGATTGCCGGTATCTAAATCGTTCATATTTTCAAGAGAGAACCCCACACCTCATTGAAATAATTGACTACTACCACCTAAACAAATTGACTGGATGCAAAACCGATGTCAATGTCACACTCCTTAAGGAATTTTTTGTAAATTTACGTTCCATAGGTGGTCATGAGCACAACCTTGAGTCTACTGTAGGGGGAGTAGTGATTGAGTTCAATCCTGACAGTCTTCGTCACTTTCTACAGTGTCGTGAGTCGGCCAACCCATTTACAAGCTTTCCGACCATGCCTGGCCGCATTACGGGTTCTTTCTCTCATGTCTCCGTCGATCTTATTCATCGCCACTATTTTGGCCGTCCTCGACCCATCACGTCGAACATCTTTGAGCATACAAACATGGGGGTAGTCCAGTACATATGGTATCGCATCATTCTAGACTGCATTCTCCCTCTTGTCACCCGGGGACGGTCTGTCATTCGACTCCCGCATCTTGTTATGATGTATGCTCTTGAGCAGCATTTTGACATAGAGGTTGCCCTGCATGTCTTTCTTTCCATCCTACACTTTTCAGGTCCGATCCAGGGAAAACTCTATCTGCCTTTTGGCCACATTTTGACAGAGTACTTTGCATCCAAAGGAATTGATACATCTAGGGGTGAGATTAAGAAACTATCCCCTCAATATAGTCAACTAGGGGAACTGCATCTTAAACTCGCCAAGATTGTCTATCATGGGGGAGTCATGATGTGGAAGGCTCAGGTTCCTCGTCATGCTGTTTTAGCGGCCGAGGAGGACGCCCCTGCTGTACCTGAGGATGTCGTTGGAGCTGCGGATGCCGCTGGAGCTGAGGATGCCCCTGGAGATGCTCCTATGCCTGATGCTCAGTACCCCGACTCTCTTGTTGAGCGGGTTACACATTTGGAGGAGATGGTCGGCCAGGGCTATCAGGAGTTTCGTGACTTTCGTCAAGCGACATATGACCGGTGGACCGTGGAGGATCAGCGTCACATCATCTATGACTAGCGTCAGCTGGAGATGTATGAGATGCTACGTGCTATGCAGATCTCTCATCAGTATCCTCCACCTCCTCCGCCTGCTGACAAGTAGATTGAGTTGCTTTTTTTTGCATTTCCTGGCGTCGAGACTTGTTTTATTAGTCCATATATTGTATCTCGGACGCAGGTCTTTCTGGTTGATGTATTTGGATGACACTTTATTTACCTGGCTATGGTTGATTTCACTTCTGTTTATGTGTTCTTAGTTATGTAAAAACTCTATTTGCAGTTATGAAGTAGTTTCGTCATTTTGGGTTGGTGATCATATGAGTTATTTTGGATTATGTTTGATACTATATTCACTTTGGCAGTGTAAAATCTATACTCTTATTTTTCTTGCTGCCATCAGCCCTATTTATGATCAGTATGAATTTTTAATGGCATAATGGATTAAGGAATTGTTGGTTAAGAACAAGAGTCTTATTTATGGCCATATCCATGTATTCTTGGTAATCATTGATCATGAATCTTAAATTTGGTGCCTAGATTGATACATAGTTTCATGAGTATCAAGTTATTTCTGGACTTTTCAAACTTTGTATCAAACCACTATTTCAAGGTGCATATATTTTTCAAAATATTTTTCATGAATAGTGGGTAACTTAAGAAATGTTGGGGTGAAATTTCAGAATTTTTCGATCACTGTACATTTATTTCTGCATTTCTGAATTTCGGGAGCTGAAAACTGTATTTATCAGCTACCAGTCGATTGGCACTGTACCAGTCGACTGGTAGCAGTCGACCAGAGGTCGACCGGGTGACTCTGTTTTGTGTTGAAATTGAAGTTTTGTCCGTCCTTTGAACCCTGTGAGTTCTCTGATACCTTGTATCAATTGGAAGTGATATGGCCTGCATGTAATCTTATCTTGGATAATAGGATTGGTCAAGAGAGTCATTGGATTCAAGTTGACACGCAACGTTGTTACGTTATGGGAAGAGGCTCGGAATTTTTTTAATCTGTATTGATGGCTAAGAATTGTTGTTGTTGCCTTCAAAATGAATCAAGGACATTATTGGTGCAATGATCCAAGGGGAGCAAGGCTTTAGGGGGAGCAAGCCTTTAACGGGTACATGTCTATCAAGGGATGGTAGATTCCATTATCCAAGGAGGAGAATTACTAGGGTCTATCTTGACTTATCTCATGACTCTTTCCTCGCTTGAGTGTTGTCACTCCCTTTTGTGATTTTTGTCAAAAAGGGGGAGAAATAGATTAAGTTAGCTCTTAATCGTGATTATGTGTTTTAGATTACATGAAATGTTGCATGATTATATTCATATGCTTATCTTTATATGCCTCATGTTCATGTATCATTATACTTAAAGCATGTTGTGATATTTAAAGACCTAACTTAAATGAGTTTTGCCAAACATCAAAAAGGGGAAGATTGTTGGTGCAATCTTGCTCCAAGTAATTATGGTTTTCATGTTTGGCTAAACAAGTTTAAGTTAGGCAATGTTTTGTGTTCTAACTTGTGTGCTTTGAGTAAGCAGGAATGTCCAAGAAGAGAGTCTTGGCAAAGGAAGTCCCGGAGGTGTGACCTCTTGGCAAAAGGGAGACTTAGTATGACGAAGCCGATGGAAACACTTCAAGCAAGTGCAAGGATGAGGAGTCGTGGACTCGGAAGCATCCAAGAGAGGCACAAGGCTTGTGGAAGGTGTTTGAAGGCGTGAGTCAAGACTAAGGGATGAAAAGGGATGCTGAAATGTGATTTCTCAGCTTCATCAGTCGACTGGTAAGTTATCAGTCGACTGGGACCACAACACACAGAGAATCGGGTCGACCCAAGGAGGGTCGACCAGTCGACTGCCAGTCGACTGGCTCCAATCGACTGGTCCTGTACCAGTCGACTGAAGGTCGACCGTTGCGAAGGCGGCTGAGGCACTCATTGCATATTTTGTAGCCGTTGAAGCCTACCAGTCGACTGGTAAGTGAGCAGTCGACTGGAGTCGCTGACGAAGATATAAAACCTAGTGTTTTATCTTGGAGAAAAGTAGGGCTTTCCTTGGGTACGAAGTGTGTGATCATTTTAGAGCTCTCCAAGCTTCACAACTCTCTCAATCTCCTCCTACAAGCTTTCATTTCATTTGTAAGAGGAGGGAGATCATTGTGTTAGGGTTTCTCCACCTTCAAGTGTGATCTTGAGAAGGAGAAGTTCATAGTGAAGGGTTTTGTGTGGTGTGTGTGGATCCTTGGATTAGTCACCTTGAAGAGGTGGATACCAAGTAAAATCAGTGAGTTAGTATTGATTTCTTTCCTACCTTCATATTTCTATTTGTATTGCTTCCGTTAACGTGTTTGTAGGAGAGAAAAATCGAAAGATAGCTATTCACCCCCCTCTAGCTAGGGCAAAGATCCTAACAACACGCACTATGAGTAATTCGAGGGATTTAAAACGAGTTGAAAATTAGATTTTCCAATCAAGAGAGATTAAGTTTGGTTGAGCCAAACAATAAGACGAAATTGAATTTTTTAGAGACGCATCAGAAGCATAAAATGACTATGTCTTTTGAAGACTTAATAGATGAATTAAATAAGTTTAATTCATTGGGGCTTGGCTTCGATGGGCCAGCCAAAGAGGGCCTCCATCCTCTTTGCTTGGCCGGCCACAACAAAGGGAGAGAACCAAGTTTTTGGTTCAATTTATAAAATAAACCAATTGTGGTTTGTTTTATAAAATTATGGATGATATAAATTTTTATATATAATAAACCACGGTTTGGATTATTTTTCATGAAAATTAAAATGAACCATAGATTGGTTTATTTTATAAAATCAATCATGGATTGATTTACCATGATAAGGAAATTTATTCCATAAGAGAGAAGAGACTTGATTGATTTTTATCATGAATTAAAATATGATTTTAACCATGATATAAAATCAAACTTGGCATGATGGAATAAGTTATTCCATATTTGAGAGGCTTGATGGTTGAGAGACCACTATATAAAGGACCCAAGGTAAGGCTTGGGTAATAATCAAAGAGACGAAGGCATAGGCTCTCTCCCTCTCTTTCTCTCCTTCTCTTCTCCCCTTCTTGCCATGCGCCAACCAGCCCCAAGAAGGAGCACCAGCCGGCCATCCTTTTATGGTTAGTCTTCCGACTTCTCTCTTGGTTTTTCTCGTCGCATTCTCGGAGAATCTAGTAGTTCTCGAGAACACGAAACTCGTGGCTTTGCGAAGTCATCCGGAAGAGACTCGACGTCGACGCGAATAGAGGCGGAGCTTCCAAGGGACGTTTACGGTTGGATCTCGTCCCTTCCTTCGAGTTACGCTAGGTAATATGTAAATTAGTTTACGTTTCTGCAAAATTTCAAATATATGATCATGTCTACACAAGATAAAATTGCATGCTTAGATGTGTGGTTAAATGATTTAGAGAAATTATTTATGCTAAACCTTCCGCTGCACGTAATTAATTTTTAAATTACGAACCCGCATCCATGTCAACATACACCCGGTCCTAATAGTTTGTTCAAGCGATCACTCGAATTGGTTAGCACAATGATGAGTCGGTTGTTTTGGGAATAGTTCTCCATTCGGATTGAAGAAATTTTAATCCGGGGACATAGAGAGGTTTCCCATGCGAGCAACCGCCGGAACCAACAACTGGTATTAGAGCAAATGGTTTCCAGATTTTTGTATTTTGGATTCGGTTACATTTTATGCATTTATCATATATTATATTATGTCGGATAATAGTAGGATGTGGGTAGGCTAATTCTTTAGTTGCAGACATGAGATCCGACTATTATGGCTTAATATGTTGTGTATGTGATTGTGTGTGCATGTGTGTAATTTTATTTGAATCCTCGAGGTTGACGAGGCTAAATTTAGTGTTTAATTTTTGTAATTAAATACAACATTGTTTAGTCTGCATTTTGATTTACTTTCGATCTAGACTTATTGTATACTCCATCGTGGAGTATAGGATCGATGGATGTAAATTAAAATAGTTTTTTATCTCGGCTCAGAGCTCCTTAATGGATGAGGCTTGTACATGGTGATTGGAGGAGGAGACAAGGTGGCGACACGATTGGAGGCATATTGGAGAACAAAAGCCATAATAGTTAGAAAATTAGGTCGTGACACGAGCAGAATCTCCTGAGCCGGAATTGGAGAGTTGTTGAGGCCTGCGCAACGCAGTTTCCTTGAAACAGATTTGTCCTCCTCCGACGGTGCTTCAAGACTTCGATGGACGTTTGTCTCTCAGGATACAACAGCGGGACCACGGGCACAACGGAGTATTCGTTGCTAGTGGCGAACTGAAGAAGTACCCGAACGCTATTAGGGAGTCAGGAACGAGGTGTAATCAATTACACCTTTGCTCTCGGTGACAACCACTTTATATAGGCTCAGACCCCTGCAGTAATCAATGATCAAATTAACGTCATTTACTGCCAATTAACCGGTCAGATCCAAATGTCTGGGGGTTATTGATTTTGCATTAATCAATAGTTAATGCATCAGTTACATTTGAGCAAAAAATTTGACAAAACGTTGGTTTATCTGCTTGGACAAATTTTGCCCTGACCGGTCGGACATTCGACGCGCGCAAGCAAACGAGTCCACTTGGTTAAATATAAATCCGAGCCCTGGATTTGCACCCCCTGCACACCCACGCATGAGAGAGAGTCTCTCCCCTTACATTTGTTCACAACTAACACGTTTGTGAAACAATATAAACCAACAATTATGTCTTAAAATAAAAAAAAATTAATTATGTCTTAAAACTCTCAATGTGGGACTAAAGTCTCATTTACAATGGAGTCTCTTTATTCTCCATCTCCTTTTTCATTCACTAGAAGCTCTTAATGTGGGACTAAAATTCCACTCATAATGATACATTTTTTCTCTCTTTCTATTCATACTATATCCAACAGTTATATTGTAAGCTTGATTCATAAAATAATCTGCAAGTTACATTGTGTTATTTCTGTCATGTAAATTAATTTATAAATTAATTTTTAAGCCTATATTCCTCATGTGCTATTTGTTCCAGGCTAGAATAAACATAAATATATAATTTTTATTATAAAATATATTAGAAAATAATTTATAAATCACGTGACATATATAATAATTTACTATATTCCTTATTTTATAATTCAATTCAAAATTAAAATTTATGCCATATTAAGATGTAAGAGATCCTAATATAATAAAAGGAGTGTGGTGCCCCAAAGTTTTATTGTTTATTTATTAATCATATTATAAATTAATTTGTAAATTAACTTCTGAAAGGAAAAAAAAAATATTAGTACGACCGAGAGTGCATGAAAAACGAGCGGTGAAGGTGCGCTGAAACGGCCAGCAAAACAGGAAAGGGTGACTTATTTGTTGTACAAAAAAGGATAGGCAATATTTAGAGCGGACAAGGGCAAGCGTGCGCGCTGTGCATGCGCATCTCAGTTCACTGAGGCGCTTCCCATTTGTTCAAGGAGGAAGAAAAATCATAATTTTTAGGCTTACGGCGTCGGCTCACGTCGGCTTGCGTCGGTTTGGATCGAGGGAGGAGCCTACTAAGAGGAACTATCGTGGCGGCAGTGATTGTTGCGCGAGGATGAGGAACATATGCTAGCGTTCGGTGTCGGGGAGAAATAGAGAGGTTGCACCATGATGGATTGCGGCGATGCGAAGAGGAGAGGTTGGCTCAACTCCGGCGAGGACAAGTGGCGATCGGCTGGGGAGGGATTGGCGGCGTCGGGCGAGAGCGAGAGGAGGAAGGGAGAGGGGTCGGCAAGGGTAGGGTTCAAGCGGAGAAGCTAGGGCATGACAAAAAGAGGAATAAAGATATTTATAATGGAATATATATATATATATATATATATATATATATATATATATATATTAATTTCGAATTTTAAACATTTCTCAATTATTCTCACAAACCTCTTCAATAATTTCAGAAAATTATTTTCAAATTTTCCATCCGTTTGTTTCACATTTTTAACTCCTATTTATAACCATTATATAAATATTTATATATATATAGAGGAGTGATCTCCCGCGCAACAAAAATTACGCCCCCATGCGCGACAATAGCGCCTGATCGTTCGCAAGACCGATCAGGCACATTCCTGATCGGTCACGCGACCGATCAGGCACTCTCCGAGAGGCTTGCTGACCAACGGCGGCCTCCTGCCGTCGTCCCGAAAGTCATACTATAACCAAGAGGGATTGGTGAACCTGTCGGGGCTTGCTGACCAACGGCGACCTCCGGTCGCTGCCCCGAACACCATACTATAACCAAGAGGAATTGGTGAACCCATCGGGGCTTGTTGACCAACGGCGGCCTCCGGGCGCCGCCCCGAACACCATACTATAACCAAGAGGGATTGGTGAACCCGTCGAGGATTGCTAACCAACGACGGCCTCTGGCCGCTGCCCCGAACATCATACTATAACCAAGAGGGATTGGTGAACCCGTCGGGGCTTGCTAAACAACGGCGGCCTCCGGCCGCCTCCCCGAATACCATACTATAACCAAGAGGGATTGGGGTGAACCCGTCGAGCTCGTCGCACTGATAAGCTCGCGTGTCGTACCGCGAGTATCAAATACAATTTAAGTACCGATTTCTCTACTAATGTAGCAAAGAGTAACTCGAGTCGTCTCCCAACGAATGTAGTTGGTACATGATAAATCTCAGGGTCGTATTTTATTGCTTTTGGATTTTTGATATCAAACTGGGGTTTTGATTTGAACTTTAAGACTACGAAAAGACATAGCAAAACAGATATGAAATCTAGTCTAATTAAGGAAAGATAGTGCAGGTAATGAAATCTAATTTAACCCGACTACATTTGCGGTAAAGAAAGGACAACTTGAAAGAAAGCATTAACGAAACTAAACATAGAGCAAAACTATAGCATTAAAGAAATCTAATCTAACCTAACTTAATTGCAGGTAAATGAAGACATGAAACTTAAAACATGGAAAAGCAATACAAAATAACAGCTAAGCAACTAAGAAACATTACAGTTGAAATTAACAATTCTAAGCAGCATTTAATCAAACACATGAGAGGCATACTAAAAATTGCTTCAAGTACGTGCTAATTGATAGGGGCAAGATCTATCCACTACAAACATTTTAACAATCAATCACAAACAACTCAATTAAGAACAATCAACATTCACTAACAACACAATTAAACCCAAAATTTGATGAAGAACTGCTGTGAAGGCAACGACGCAAAAATCTGATGAACCACACAATTCGATATGGAATTGAATTTGCTTGAAGGATCTGCTGGGAAAGGTGGCTTCCGAATGCTGAAAGGAAGAATTGCTGTGAAGGAAAGACTGTGGAAATGCCGTGAAGAAGAACTGCTGATACTGGAATTGAAGGACGGCTGTAACTGAAAACTAAGTGCCAAAGAAATCTGCTAGCTGCCGGAATTGAAAAAGTGGTTGCCGGATCTGATGAAGAGTTGTGCGATGAAGGTGGTCGGCTAGGGCTCGAACTGATGTCGTGCGGTGGAAATGGAGGAGACTCCTCTTCGAACCCCGAAAGAAGAGATGGAGTGGGGATGATGGAGGACCGGCCGACGGCGGTGCGATGATGAGGAGCCGCCGGCCTTCGTGAGAGGAGATGGTCCGTCCCTGTCGCCCCTCTGCGATCACCCCTGGAGAAGAAGCTCAGATCCCCTTTTTCCTGGATTCGGTTCAGCCTTATGACTCATCAATGCGCGTGGCTCACGGGTCAGCCAAGCCCAGCAGTTGGTTCAGCCTTGGTTCAGTCGTTGGGTTCGGTCCAGTCAGCCCTTGGTTCATTCAGCCAAGCCAGAACAGTTGGGTTCGATCAGCCAAGCCAGAACAGTTAGGTTCGATCAGCTAAGCCAGAACTCACAGCTTAGAAGAATTTAGCAACGGACGGTTGAGATCGATCCGGCTTCATCCAACAGTCGGATCTCTTCAGATCTGAACCAAACTCCACAGATCCCAATCAAAGGTCCTGATTTACCTATCCCCAGCTCGGATTAACCAGATCAGTAGTGGATGGTCCAGATCTTCCCTTTTCTTGAATGGATGGTCTAGAACATCTTGAGCTTGATTCAACGATCAGATTACTTCTGATTTGGTTGAAATTTTCAGATCATGGTCTATGGTCATGATTGACTCTATCTTGAACTCGGATTGACCAAAAGTTGACCGATGGCTCAGATCTAGCCGTTCTCTAGAATGGACGGCTCCTACTAATCCGATGCTTGATCCCTTTGATCTGGATCCAATGCTGACTCAAGTCTGACCCGATTTGATCTAGGTCCATGATCATTTGAAGCCTACAAAATGATATTCAAATTTAGTGCCAAAAATATCCCAAATATACAAAGATTAGAATTAAAAGCCTAAATAAAAGAAATACATGGAACGTAATACAATTAAAAAATTAAGCATATAAAATGTGGATCAAACATGAATTTTAGAACCAAAATAATCAATAAAATGGTGGATATCAAACTCCCCCACACTTATTCTTGGGTGTCTCGCACAAGTCAACTAGTAAACTAAGAATGTATCCCCCTAGCTTATTCTCAATCATAGTTAGAAACAATTAAAAGGAAATTACCTAGGGTTGTCAATTCTCAAAAATCTAAGCTCAATGGACTAGAGACTTGTCCTTAAATCAACAACTTAGCATTTTCAACGTTCATGATTCATTGAGATGAATTTAACTCACTGAGCCTTTCAAGGGAAGTTCTGGTGGCTCTCTTCTTAAGTTTTATGTTCATGATGAAAGTGGAGCTCACTCTAACACAACCATGGTTCTTGTACTACCATAGGCTTGCTTATTATCTATTCTCCACCAGTATTCATGAATTGGATCCACACCTACAAAAGCTTATTCAAACAAGTTAAAGAAGATATATGTAATGATAGAGATGAAATATAAAATTGAGAGACTTGATACTTATGACTCACGATAAAGAAAATAAAGAATATGATATGACAAAAAGATATAGCAAAGCAATGAAAATAATATGAGAAGGAAACATGGAGAAGAAATATAGCATGATAAGAAAATATGGAAAAAGTATGGGAAAGTGGAAAACTTAGACACCCAAAAATGTATCCCAATGTACTTTGACCATTTCTTTTGAGTTATCTTGCATGTATCATGGTTGTAGTGGAGTAGGAATTGAAGAACTGCGAAAATTCAGTGTGCCAATTATTTTTCAGTTTTTTTTTTGACAGCTCACACTTTTTTTTTCTTTTTTTTTTACAGCTCACACATTTTTTTCACTTGGCACATTTTTACTTCTAATGATACTATGCTTGCATCCTCCCCCACACATAAACTTTGGTCCATCTCGGGCAAAATAACACTAAGAAACATTAAGGTATCCTAGTCCATGCAAAATATTATGATGAACATGAAAAAGAGGGAAAGGAAATATGGACTAAGAGTGTATCAACAAGGAAATTGCAAAAATGATATAAGAAAAGAAACAAAGTGATTTACCTCTATAAATGTGGTCCAATCATAGAAATATGGTTTTGAAAGAACCTAAGCAAGTTCTAGAGTACAATCACATGTGTGTATCACAAAAATTTGGCCAATTCCTCACTAGGTAAAAAGAATTCATCCCAATTCATCAATTTAGAATCCAATACTAAGAAGTACTCAAGCAACCAAGAATTTTCATCCAATGGCTCAAATCCTAAGTTTTGACAAGCAAATTTAATTTACTTTCAAAGGACTCTAAAATGATATAAGAAAATCTAGATGGGTACATTTATTTCTAATCATGCAAGAAATAAAATGTCAAATGACTAACATGATATCTACAATGACTTTTATGCATCCTACTCTACGCAATCATTTATTAGCAAGAACTCATTTAAAAAGAAAGATTACTACTCGAAAACATGAAAATGATATTCACAATAAGATAGGAGAGTAAGAAGAAAATAACTCCCCTTCAAATAGGGTAAAGAGCACGTAGCATCCATCTTGCAAGAACTATCCTCAAGTAGTCAATCTCGTAGTGCATGGACTTCTCCCTTGACAATATAGCACAAGCATCTTACGGTGGTCGGAGACGATTAAGGTTCAGAATCCATTCGTGGGGTAGACAATTGAAAATCAAAGTAAATTCGACCCATCCCACTGCATGTCCCTTAGAAGTCCTTCCGGGAGGTTGTAGGCTATTAAGTTTCAGTACCCATTCTAGAAGCCTACGGGAGCCTGCAATACCATGTATAGAAGATACCTCCCGCACGCATGCAGGGTAAGAAAAAAATGAAATGTGAACAATCTCTACATAAAATGACTCAAGATATGCATCACATCCTATGAAATCAATTTTCGGTACCTTAATAAATTTATCACAATTATTTTCTACAAAAAAATGCATCAAGAAACTTATCACAAACAATGAAATCCATTTTGGGTACCTCTATCAGTTTTTCACCATCAATATCTGCATAGGATGTGTCCAATAATTCATCAGAATAAATAGCATCAACACTAGGTACCTCAATGGAATTTTCACAATCAATTTCTAAATAAGATGTAGCATGACATGCATCACAACCAAAAAATCAACCATGGGTACCTCCATAAGTTTTTCACACTCAACTTCAGCATAAGATATAGCAAGAGACTCATCATAATAAACAACATCAATTTCAGGCACTTCTAAAAATTTTACACAATCAATTTCGGCATAATATGTATCAAGAATATCATTACAACAAGCAATCTCAACACTAGGTGTGTCCAAATATTCACCACAATAAACAGAATCAATTTCAGGTGCCTTTACAAGTTTTTCACAAACAACTTCTACAGCAGATGCATCAATAAACTCATCACAAACAATAAAATCAGATTGAAGTGCCTCCATTGACTTTTCCAAGGGCATAAGAGGAATACTTACCTGATCGTGCTGAAGAATACCTGGAGGTTCTACAGGAATAGATATATCCATAGCTTCCTCCCGGTCAAGTACAGGTTCCATCTCAAGCTCAAGTTCTAGTGGACACTCAACTGGAACAGGTGATCCTTGGGTTCTTGCTTCCACCATGCAAGTCCCTACACATCCATGCTGATCTTCTGAATCTTCTAATGTATCAAACGATGTTGGTGGTCACTGGGGCTCAGTGCAATCCCCTACACCTGTGGATTCATCTGCAACGCATGCTTCATCAACCATATCTGCAACACCCATATTAGAAATGTTAGAATCATCAACAACTATATCATCACAAAATAAAAATATAGAACGATCCTGTAATGTTTCAGAATTGAATTCAACACTATCACAAGCTCTGCTATCAATCTCCTCCAATGCCTCTAAACCAGTAGGAATGGGTGATTCCTGGGGCTCTGTGCAATCCCCTACACTCTCAATCCTATCCTCTAGATCTTCTGATACATCAACCAATGATGGTGGTCCCTGGGGCTCAGTGCAATCCCCTACACCTATAGATTCATCTGATTGTCCTAATCTTTGAGCTTGTATTTGATTCATTTGTTCAATCAATTGTCCAAGGCGTCTCTGAATATTTTCAAAAGCAGATTCAACAACTTGTTGTTCTTGAAAGGTAGCATAAGGTTGCTGAAAATCATGGTTAAGCGGTGAATTCTGAAAATCAAGTTGTTGGGGCTGATTATAAGGTTGAAATTGCGGTGTAAATTGCTGAAAAGTAGCCTGGGAACTTGGTTGGAATTCCTAAAAATTATGGTTCTGAGAACTCTGATCCTGGAATTGAAAACTCTGAAGTGGAGGCTGGAAATTCAGATCGTGTGGTGGAAAATTCTGGTTGTAAGGCTGAAATTGCTGTGGAAATTGATATGGTTGCTGGTAATTCAAATTATCTTGGTACCCTTGCTGAATTCTTTGAAAAAGTGATTGATCTTGTTGATAGGGTTGCTGAAAGTGGGGCTGAAATTGTTGAATTGGTTGTTTAAAACTCTGGAATTGTGGCTGCCCATTCTGAGTTTGCTGGAAATTTAGTAGACTTGGCTGAAAAACTTGCTGAAATTATTGAACTTGTGGCTGAAAAAACTGATTTGTTTGCTGAAAATTCGAATAGCGTTGTTGGAAATCTTGATTTAGCTGCTGAAATTGCTGGAAAGGCTGAAAGTCTGAATAAGGTTGCTGATATTGGTTGAGAGGCTGACATTGTGGTTGCCCTTGCTGAAATTGATAGTTTTGTTGCTGAAAATTTGAATGGAATTGCTGAAAAAATTGGTCTTGCTGCTGAAAATGTTGACATGGCTGCTGGTAAGTAGATGAATCATTGTTGGGTCTTTGTTGGGATTTCATGTGCTTAGTCAATTTTTTTAACTCAACCAGTAGACCATTGAGCTCTGGTTGTGTATTTGAAAACATTTTGATCTTGCAGCCCTGTCACAAAACAAACAAGAAAAATGACAGCAACCGTATACAAAAGATAAAGCACAAGAAAATAGAATCAAAGAATATCAAGCACCACTACATTCCCCGGCAACGGCGCCAAATTTGATAAGCTCGCGTGTCGTACCGCGAGTATCAAATACAATTTAATTACCGAATTCCTCTACTAATGTAGCATAGAGTAACTCGAGTCGTCTCCCAACGAATTTAGTTGGTACATGATAAATCTCAGGGTCGTATTTTATTGCTTTTGGATTTTTGATATCAAACTGGGGTTTGGATTTGAACTTTAAGACTACGAAAAGACATAGCAAAGCAGGTATGAAATCTAGTCTAATTAAGGAAAGATAGTGCAGGTAATGAAATCTAATTTAACCCGACTACATTTGCGGTAAAGAAAGGACAACTTGAAAGAAAGTATTAACGAAACTAAACATAGAGCAAAACTATAGCATTAAAGAAATCTAATCTAACCTAACTTAATTGCAGGTAAATGAAGACATGAAACTTAAAACATGGAAAAGCAATACAAAATAACAGCTAAGCAACTAAGAAACATTACAGTTGAAAATAACAGTTCTAAGCAGCATTTAATCAAACACATGAGAGGCATACTAAAAATTGCTTCAAGTACGTGCTAATTGATAGGGGCAAGATCTATCCACTACAAACATTTTAACAATCAATCACAAACAACTCAATTAACAACAATCAACATTCACTAACAACACAATTAAACCCAAAATTTGATGAAGAACTGCTGTGAAGGCAGCGGCGCAAAAATCTGATGAACCACACAATTTGATATGGAATTGAATTTGCTTGAAGGATCTGCTGGGAAAGGTGGCTTCCGAATGCTGAAAGGAAGAATTGCAGTGAAGGAAAGACTGTGGAAATGCCGTGAACAAGAACTGCGGATACTGGAATTGAAGGACGGTTGTAACTGAAAACTAAGTGCCGAAGAAATCTGCTAGCTGCCGGAATTGAAAAAGTGGTTGCCATATCTGATGAAGAGCTGTGCGGTGAAGGTGGTCGGCTAGGGCTCGAACTGATGCCGTGCGGTGGAAATGGAGGAGACTCCTCTTCGAACCCCGAAAGAAGAGATGGAGTGGGGATGATGGAGGACCGGCCGACGGCGGTGCGATGATGAGGAGCCGCCGACCTTCGTGAGAGGAGATGGTCCGTCCCTGTCGCCCCTCTGCGATCGCTCCTGGAGAAGAAGCTCAGATCCCCTTTTTTCTGGATCCGGTTCAGCCTTATGACTCATCAGCCCGCGTGGCTCACGGGTCAGCCAAAGCCCAGTAGTTGGTTCAGCCTTGGTTCAGTCATTGGGTTCGGTCCAGTCAGCCCTTGGTTCATTCAGCCAAGCCAGAACAGTTGGGTTCGATCAGCCAAGCCAGAACAGTTGGGTTCAATCAGCCAAGCCAGACCTCACAGCTTAGAAGAATTTAGCAACGGACGGCTGAGATCGATCCCGCTTCATCCATCGGTCGGATCTCTTCAGATCTGAACCAAACTCCACAGATCCCATTCAAAGGTCCTGATTTACCTATCCCCAGCTCGGATTAACCAGATCAGTAGTGGATGGTCCAGATCTTCCCTTTTCTTGAATGGATGGTCTAGAACATCTTGAGCTTGATTCAACGGTCAGATTACTTCTGATTTGGCTGAAATTATCAGATCATGGTCTATGGTCATGATTGACTCTATCTTGAACTCGGATTGACCAATAGTTGACCATGGCTCAGATCTACCCGTTCTCTAGAATGGGCGGCTCCTATTAATCCAATGCTTGATCCCTTTGATCTGGATCCAATGCTGACTCAAGTCTGACCCGATTTGATCTAGGTCTATGATCATTTGAAGCCTACAAAATGATATTCAAATTTAGTGCCAAAAATATCCCAAATATACAAAGATTAGAATTAAAAGCCAAAATAAAGGAAATACTTGAAACCTAATACAATTGCAAACATAAGCATATAAAATGTGGATCAAATATGGATTTTAGAACCTAAAATAATCAATAAAATGGTGGATATCAAACTCCCCTACACTTATTCTTGGGCGTCTCGCACAAGTCAACTAGTAAACTAAGAATGTATCCCCCTAGCTTATTCTCAATCATAGTTAGAAACAATTGAAAGGAAATTACCTAGGGTTGTCAATTCTCAAAAATCTAAGCTCAATGGACTAGAGACTTGTCCTTAAATCAACAACTTAGCATTTTCAACCTTCATGATTCATTGAGATGAATTTAACTCACTGAGCCTTTCAAGGGAAGTTCTGGTGGCTCTCTTCTTAAGTTCAAAGTTCATGATGAAAGTGGAGCTCACTCCAACACAACCATGGTTCTTGTACTACCATAGGCTTGCTTATTATCTACTCTCCACCAGTATTCATGAATTGGATCCACACCTACAAAAGCTTATTCAAACAAGTTAAAGAAGATATATGTAATGATAGAGATGAAATATAAAATTGAGAGACTTGATACTTATGACTCACGATAAAGAAAATAAAGAATATGATATGACAAAAAGATATAGCAAAGCAATGAAAATAATATGAGAAGGAAACATGGAGAAGAAATATAACATGATAAGAAAATATGAAAAAAGTATGGGAAAGTGGAAAACTTAGACACCCAAAAATGTATCCCAATGTACTTTGACCATTTCTTTTGAGTTATCTTGCATGTATCATGGTTGTAGTGGAGTAGGAATTGAAGAACTGCAAAAATTCAGTGTGCCAATTATTTTTCAGTTTTTTTTTTGACAGCTCACACTTTTTTTTTCTTTTTTTTTTACAGCTCACACATTTTTTTCACTTGGCACATTTTTACTTCTAATGATACTATTCTTGCATCCTCCCCCACACATAAACTTTGGTCCATCTCGGGCAAAATAACACTAAGAAACATTAAGGTATCCTAGTCCATGCAAAATATTATGATGAACATGAAAAAGAGGGAAAGGAAATATGGACTAAGAGTGTATCAACAAGGAAATTGCAAAAATGATATAAGAAAAGAAACAAAGTGATTTACCTCCATAAATGTGGTCCAATCATAGAAATATGGTTTTGAAAGAACCTAAGCAAGTTCTAGAGTACAATCACATGTGTGTATCATAAAAATTTGGCCAATTCCTCACTAGGTAAAAAGAATTCATCCCAATTCATCAATTTAGAATCCAATACTAAGAAGTACTCAAGCAACCAAGAATTTTCATCCAATGGCTCAAATCCTAAGTTTTGACAAGCAAATTTAATTTACTTTCAAAGGACTCTAAAATGATATAAGAAAATCTAGATGGGTACATTTATTTCTAATCATGCAAGAAGTAAAATGTCAAATGACTAACATGATATCTACAATGACTTTTATGCATCCTACTCTACGCAATCATTTATTAGCAAGAACTCATTTAAAAAGAAAGATTACTACTCGAAAACATGAAAATGATATTCACAATAAGATTGGAGAGTAAGAAGAAAATAACTCCCCTTCAAATAGGGTAAAGAGCACGTAGCATCCATCTTGCAAGAACTATCCTCAAGTAGTCAATCTCGTAGTGCATGGACTTCTCCCTTGACAATATAGCACAAGCATCTTCTGGTGGTCGGAGACGATTAAGGTTCAGAATCCATTCGTGGGGTAGACAATTGAAAATCAAAGTAAATTCGACCCCTCCCACTGCATGTCCCTTAGAAGTCCTTCTGGGAGGTTGTAGGCTATTAAGTTTCAGTACCCATTCTAGAAGCCTACGGGAGCCTGCAATACCATGTATAGAAGATACCTCCCGCACGCATGCAGGGTAAGGAAAAAAAGAAATGTGAACAACCTCTACATAAAATGACTCAAGATTTGCATCACATCCTATGAAATCAATTTTCGGTACCTTAATAAATTTATCACAATTATTTTCTACAAAAAAATGCATCAAGAAACTTATCACAAACAATGAAATCCATTTTGGGTACCTCTATCAGTATTTCACCATCAATATCTGCATAGGATGTGTCCAATAATTCATCAGAATAAATAGCATCAACACTAGGTACCTCAATGGAATTTTCACAATCAATTTCTAAATAAGATATAGCAAGACATGCATCACAACCAAAAAATCAACCATGGGTACCTCCATAAGTTTTTCACACTCAACTTCAGCATAAGATATAGCAAGAGACTCATCATAATAAACAACATCAATTTCAGGCACTTCTAAAAATTTTACACAATCAATTTCGGCATAATATGTATCAAGAATATCATTACAACAAGCAATCTCAACACTAGGTGTGTCCAAATATTCACCACAATAAACAGAATCAATTTCAGGTGCCTTTACAAGTTTTTCACAAACAACTTCTACAGCAGATGCATCAATAAACTCATCACAAACAATAAAATCAGATTGAAGTGCCTCCATTGACTTTTCCAAGGGCATAAGAGGAATACTTACCTGATCGTGCTGAAGAATACCTGGAGGTTCTACAGGAATAGATATATCCATAGCTTCCTCCCAGTCAAGTACAGGTTCCATCTCAAGCTCAAGTTCTAGTGGACACTCAACTGAAACAGGTGATCCTTGGGTTCTTGCTTCCACCATGCAAGTCCCTACTGTTGGATCGAGAAATGCGAGAGAGGGGGGGGTGAATGTCGCAATTCGTTCGGATTTAAAAAGAGCGGCTGCGCAGCGGAAATAAAAGAGAACACAACAACGCAAACACAGCCGGTTTACTTGGTTCGGAGCCTGGGTCGACTCCTACTCCAAGGCCCACGGTCGTTGACCATTTTCTGCGGGCAATTCTATAAGTTCGCAAAAGTTTACACACAAATAATAATAAAAATATTCTCGTAAACTTAAATACAACTCTTGTTACCGACGTCCGGTGAAGATTGAAGTTCTGGAGCAGCGGGACGTCGTCGGCTTGAGTTGGCAGCTTTCTGGAGCGTGTCGTGGAAGCAGAAGAGCGTAGAATTGTCTAAGGAATTGGTTGTGCAAGAATAGGGTCGAGGCCCTCTTTATATAGGGCAGGGGGCGCCCGACATGCTCGGGGCGCCCCCCACGTAGCTCTTGATCCGGCGAGCCCTCTGGTCAAGGCTGATCTCTTCATCTTCGGGATCAGCTTTGACCGGGGCGCTCGACGCGCGCGGGGCGCCCTGTTGACCGGTCAAAGCGTCATCTTCAGGGCTTCGCGAGAGTGAGCTGCAGCAGCCTTCAGTGGCGTGGCACAGTGGGCGGCCGAGACACGCGGGGCGCCCGACATGCGGGGCGCCCGACACACGCGGGGCGCCCCCAATTGCGCTGCTGTCAGGGCGTTTACCTCTCTGCTGACTTTGGGTTGACTCTGGGGCGCCCGACACATCCGGGGCACCCTACTCAGCTACGGCCTCACTCCTTTGAGGCTCTCTGAGCTGCAGAAACACAGTCCTTCGGTCCTGCATCCAGGGTTAGTCCAAAACAGCAAATAATAAGTTAGTTAAAACAGCCTTAGCTGTCTTGGTTCTGACTTTGGATCTCCAAAATGGAGCCCTAGGTCAAACCGACGCCTAATGTTCCCTCAAGGGGAACGCGTCCTCACCTACTCCTCTCGGGAGAGTTTTACCTGGTGCCAACCGGATCCTCCAGTTGGACTTTTGCCCAGCAGTCCTTCGCCAGGTCTTGAGGTACCAAGCTGCCCTTCACTTGGTGGCCAGCAGCCCTTTGCTAGGTCTTTTCTTCTGGCAGTCCTTCGCCAGTGCCTAGCATTCCTTCACTAGGGCTTTTCCATTTTGGCAGTCCTTCGCCAGTGCCTAGTATTCCTTCGCTAGGGCTTTGTCCATTCTGGCAGTCCTTCGCCAGTGCCTAGCATTCCTTCGCTAGGGCTTTTCCTGTCTGGCAGTCCTTCGCCAGTGCCTGGCATTCCTTCGCTAGGGCTTTCTTTCCTGGCATTCCTTTACCAGTGCCTAGCAGTCCTTCGCTAGGGCTTTTTCTGCACACTCAGTGAACAACGTTAGATCACAAATAAACTTAACTTTGAATCCTTTGCCAATATCAAAACCAGGTTCGATATGGTGCTTCCTGCACCAACAATCTCCCCCTTTTTGATTATGGCAACACAATTCAAAGTTAAGTAAAAAACTTTATAACTGTTAAGAACATAATGTAAAAATGAAGTATAGCAATTTTACACAATTCAATGTTAAGTAAAAACTTTATAACATTTACTAACACAAGGTAACCTTTATCTCTCATAAAAAACCTTTACTCCCCCTAAAACCCTGAGTACTTGTGTTATAATACTTAACTTTGACCTTTCCTCCCCCTTTGACATATATCAAAAATAAACATGGGTGAACAAGGTATCTAATAGGGAGGTTTGAGTTTTACCAAAAGAAATTTAAGTAAAGGAGTTCAAAAGCATAGTTTTCAAAAGAAGCTTTAAGTAATGAATTTCATAATTTTCAAGGTAATGGATGTTTTGAGGCTCCCCCTTAATGTGATAACTCTTCTACTTATATTTTAGAAAAAGCTTGCAAAAACTTGTAACATAGTTTTCAAGAAAAACTTAACCGATATTTTAGAAAAAGCTTGCAAAAACTTGTAACATAGTTTTCAAGAAACACTTAACCGATATTTTAGAAAAAGCTTGCAAAAACTTGTAACATAGTTTTCAAGAAAAACTTAACCGTAACTTACTTAGCCAACATTTTGAAAACAAGTTTTCTTTAAAAAGTTTCAACTTTTGCACTCATAGAGAATTTTCCTTAGAACATATATCAATAAGGAATTTTTTTAAAAAATTATATATGTTTTAAAAAATTTTAAAATTTGTGTATAGAGCCTATGAGTTTTGAAAACATAAAAATACTTAGCATAATTTTTGAAAGCATAGCAAAAGCTTAACATGCACCAAAACTCCACTTTGAAAGGCATTTTTTTTTAAAAAAAATTATTTTTGTAGGCAAGTCTTGTAGAAAATTCACTTAGAACATTATTGCCTTGAAAATATTAGTACTTTTGAAACATTATATTTTGAAAAGTAGAAGTATTTTTGAAAGATATTGTGCATTTTTGAAGATATAAGAAGATTATGCATTAAAAACTATAAGTGCTTTTATAATATTAGAGAAAATTATCCTTTGAAAGCACTTACAAAAGTATTGTTTTTAACGCATAACATTTTACTTGCTTTGGTTACTTTTCCAGTCTGACACAATCCTAGGAAACCTTGTTAACTACAAGGATAGTTTCCTAAGTGTCCTGGAAATTCTCCAACTCAAGTAAATACTATTTCCAAAAGAATTTTGAAAAAAATAATAGTATTTAAAAAAAATTATTTAAGTTTTCAAAAGGATTTTAAACGTGCAGTGCATGAAAACATATAATTCAATAATTCTTTTAATTTAATCTCCCCCTAAACTTGACCCAGTCCTAGGAAGCTTGTTGACTACAGGCGATCTTCCTCTGAGTCTTAAGGTTTGATTTAAATTAAAAAAATAATTAATAAACACATTTCAGAAATTCTTCTCTTGACTCAACTCCCCCTAAATTTGACACATCCTAGGAGTCCTTATCGATCATGAAGTGGACCTTCCTCTGTGTCTTTAGGGTTTATTAAAATCAAAAGAATAGTTTTGAATATCAGTACGGTAATAAAATTTTAGGAAATTCAATTTGAATTGAAGATAATTTTCAAACATAAGCCTCTTTTTCGAAAAACATTTTAAAATGATTTTTGTAAAGCATAATTTTGAAAAATATAGTGATTATTTGAAGGCATAAAACTTCTTCTTTTAATTTGAACTTCCCTTAAATCTGACACAGTCCTGGGAGGCTTGTTGACCACAAGTTAATCCTCCTCTTAGTCTTAGGGTTTGTCAAAATTAAAGGAACAATTTTGAACATGCCTTTTGAGTATGATAATTTTTTAGGAGATAGATTTTTGAAAACATAATTTGGTATGATAACACAGTTTTCGAAAACCATTTTGAAATGATAATAATTTTTCAAAGATATTTTGAAAGAAAATTAAAAAGAATAAACCATTCTCCCTTACTATTTAACTCAATCTAATGTCCTAGGGGACTTCAGTGTTATCTATGTTTGACTATGTTGACTAGGGTTGACTGTTTTGACCAAGTTTGATCAATCAATGACTAACACAAAACAAGCCCTAGATTATATTTAAAACAAGTCTATTGAGATTTTTAACATGAAATTTTATATTAAAAAAATGTTAGAAATGAAAATATAGGGTACAGCAGACTGAATTAAAAAAAATAGAGATGATTTTGTATAACTTTTGAAAATATTTTTTTTTGAAAGGATATTGATTTGTGCTTTTAGGTCCTAGATATCTCACCCAGTTCTACGTGGTCAAACATGTTAACCTTATGGGTTGTGTGAGACAAATATTTTAATTTTGAAAATAAATGATTAAATTGAATTTTGAGAATAATTAATTTGAATTTGAGGATAATTAAGTTTAGAATAATTCAGTTGAATTTTATTTAATTGAATTAATTTGAATTTGATTGAATTGAATTAATTTGAGTTTGAATTCAATTTAGTTGGTTGGGTTGGACTCAACTTTTAGGTCCTAAGCATTTCACCCATTTCTAAGTGGCAAAACAGGATATCCTTAACTGTTTTGTGAGATGCATATTTTAATAGAAAGATTTATTTTGAAAAGGCCATGATTAATTTTGAAAAGTTAAATTAATTTTTTAAACCCAATTTAAATTTATTTTGAAAAGAGGTATTTGAATCTAAAATTAACTGAAAATTTGTGTTAGATTCGAATTTAACAAAAAATAATTTCAATTTGAATTTCAAAAATTGGCTTCCAGGTCTTGGCGAGGCACTAGGCCTTCTTTGGCCGTAGCCTTATGGGATCATCCACCCTTTCCTTGACAAAGCCTTTTAATGAAATTTCATTTTCAAAATTATTCTTTGAAAAATTTCTGGTCTAACTAGTTTGGGTCTTGGATCGGTAGCTTCGGCTAGTTCCACCAAATTGGCTTCCCTAACGTACTATCATCTCACCTCCACCCAATACTATGTTGTTCAATTTTCAATTAACTGATTTAGTCCCAATCCTAATTCTAAGAAAAAAAAAGCACATAATTAAAACAAACAATTGTCTAAGTAAGGTCACAATTGGAGTAATACTCCGGATTTTCGAAATCAGCAAGATTATGAATTAAATTTTCTAACTTATTGACCTTATGTTTTAGGGTTTCATTTTCTTGTTTCAATTTTTTGAAATTTGTTTTAATTAAGTTACATGAATCAATCACATTATTCAAGGTAAATAACGGATTTTCAAATACTGTAAATTTACCTTCGTTGATTGTTTGTCCGGCATTCTTGGTAGCTCTTTTATCTGTGCATTCACTTTTGCAATGCCCGAACTCCTGGCACTTGAAGCATTGAATGCGACTTTTGTGCTTTCGTGCTTTTGGAACTGATTCCTTTGTCGCCGATGGTGTAGACCGAGTCTTACGAGTAGGGCACTGATTTTGGTAGTGCCCTCTCTCCCTGCATGTGTAACAAATTACATGATTAAAATTTGAATTTACACTTTTACCTTTTGGTTCTTTATTGGGAATCTCCCCCTTGATCATTGCGCCTCGGATCTAGGCTCATCTTCTGATTCTGTGTCTGAGTCGGACTCGGGTACTGGTTGAAGTTCCTTCTGTGGTGGTTCTTTAGGAGTTTTCCCTGCAATAAAATTTACACCTTCCTCGACCATTATAGTATCTGTTTGATTATTTAATTCTAAATTTGAAAAGAATTCGAAATCGGTTACCGTCTCAGTCAATTCGTCGTCTAATTCTGGTTCGATTTTGGATTCGGGTTCAGACTCTGACTCGGCTGATTGTGCTTGGACTGAAAGGGCAAGATAATTTACTTCTTCTTCATCTGAGATTTCTTGATGAAGGTTAACCAATTTTTCCCATATTTCTCTAGCACAACTGCATGGACCTACTAGCTCGAGTTGCTCCTTGGTTAGGCCACATTGTAGGATTGAAGTTGCCCTTGCATCCGTCTCGATCTTCCTCAGGGTTGATTCATCCAGTTGGTCCCACGTAAATGATAGTCCCTCTTCTGTAGGGAGGTAGAACCCTGTTTGAACGATCATCCATATGTCCATATGGGCCTTCAGATGGAACTCCATTTGACTTCTCCAATGATTGAAGTTCTCGCCGGAGAATAGCGGTGGACGGACACTGTTCCACTCTTGGTTGGCCATTTAGTTTAACCTCGTATAGAAAAGAATTAACAGAATGTACCAAGACTTGGTCTTGGATTAGTAGTGCGGAAAAAAAAATAACCAAACAAAATTGCACGAATTTCGAGGCGAAATAATAATAAAATAATAAAGAGAATTTATGATAAATTTCTGAAAATGTTGATTTTGTCAATTCTGGTTAATGATAAAAAAGTAGGAATTTAATGTTTAGAAAAAATTTTTCTCAAACTAAAGTAGCACGAATTTCGAGAAAAATATTAAAATAATAATAAAAAAAATTTATGACAAAATTTCAAAAATTGTTTGTTTTATCAATTCAGACTTATGGTGAAAATATAAAAATTCAAAATTGAAAAAGGCGTAAGGATATTTTAAATACACTCACAGATATTATTTATTTGAAAAATAAAGCGAAAAAAAATCTGAAAAAAAATTTCAAAGTGGTGGTTGCACCAACTTTGAATAACCCCGCTCTGATACCACTTGTTGGATCGAGAAATGCGAGAGAGGGGGGGGTGAATGTCGCAATTCGTTCGGATTTAAAAAGAGCGGGTGCGCAGCGGAAATAAAAGAGAACACAACAACGCAAACACAGCCGGTTTACTTGGTTCGGAGCCTGGGTCGACTCCTACTCCAAGGCCCACGGTCGTTGACCGTTTTCTGCGGGCAATTCTATAAGTTCGCAAAAGTTTACACACAAATAATAATAAAAATATTCTCGTAAACTTAAATACAACTCTTGTTACCGACGTCCGGTGAAGATTGAAGTTCTAGAGCAGCGGGACGTCGTCGGCTTGAGTTGGCAGCTTTCTGGAGCGTGTCGTGGAAGCAGAAGAGCGTAGAATTGTCGAAGGAATTGGTTGTGCAAGAATAGGGTCGAGGCCCTCTTTATATAGGGCAGGGGGCGCCCGACATGCTCGGGGCGCCCCCCACGTGGCTCTTGATCCGGCGAGCCCTCTGGTCAAGGCTGATCTCTTCATCTTCGGGATCAGCTTTGACCGGGGCGCTCGACGCGCGCGGGGCGCCCGGTTGACCGGTCAAAGCGTCATCTTCAGGGCTTCGCGAGAGTGAGCTGCAGCAGCCTTCAGTGGCGTGGCACAGTGGGCGCCCGAGACACGCGGGGCGCCCGACATGCGGGGCGCCCGACACACGCGGGGCGCCCCCAATTGCACGGCTGTTGGGGCGTTTACCTCTCTGCTGACTTTGGGTTGACTCTGGGGCGCCCGACACATCCGGGGCGCCCTACTCAGCTACGGCCTCACTCCTTTGAGGCTCTCTGAGCTGCAGAAACACAGTCCTTCGGTCCTGCATCCAGGGTTAGTCCAAAACAGCAAATAATAAGTTAGTTAAAACAGCCTTAGCTGTCTTGGTTCTGACTTTGGATCTCCAAAATGGAGCCCTAGGTCGAACCGACGCCTAATGTTCCCTCAAGGGGAACGCGTCCTCACCTACTCCTCTCGGGAGAGTTTTACCTGGTGCCAACCGGATCCTCCAGTTGGACTTTTGCCCAGCAGTCCTTCGCCAGGTCTTGAGGTACCAAGCTGCCCTTCGCTTGGTGCCTAGCAGCCCTTTGCTAGGTCTTTTCTTCTGGCAGTCCTTCGCCAGTGCCTAGCATTCCTTCGCTAGGGCTTTTCCATTCTGGCAGTCCTTCGCCAGTGCCTAGTATTCCTTCGCTAGGGCTTTGTCCATTCTGGCAGTCCTTCGCCAGTGCCTAGCATTCCTTCGCTAGGGCTTTTCCTGTCTGGCAGTCCTTCGCCAGTGCCTGGCATTCCTTCGCTAGGGCTTTCTTTCCTGGCATTCCTTTACCAGTGCCTAGCAGTCCTTCGCTAGGGCTTTTTCTGCACACTCAGTGAACAACGTTAGATCACAAATAAACTTAACTTTGAATCCTTTGCCAATATCAAAACCAGGTTCGATATGGTGCTTCCTGCACCAACACCTACACTTCCATGCTGATCTTCTGAATCTTCTAATGTATCAAACGATGTTGGTGGTCCTTGGGGCTCAGTGCAATCCCCTACACCTGTCGATTCATCGGCAACGCATGCTTCATCAACCATATCTACAACACGCATATTAGAAATGTTAGAATCATCAACAACTATATCATCACAAAATAAAAATATAGAATGATCCTGTAAAGTTTCAGAATTGAATTCAACACTATCACAAGCTCTGCTATCAATCTCCTCCAATGCCTCTAAACCAATAGGAATGGGTGATTCCTGGGGCTCTGTGCAATCCCCTACACTCTCAATCCTATCCTCTGGATCTTCTGATACATCAACCAATGATGGTGGTCCCTGGGGCTCAGTGCAATCCCCTACACCTATAGATTCATCTGATTGTCCTAATCTTTGAGCATGTATTTGATTCATTTGTTCAACCAATTGTCCAAGGCGTCTCTGAATATTTTCAAAAGCAGATTCAACAACTTTTTGTTCTTGAAAGGTAGCATAAGGTTGCTGAAAATCATGGTTAAGCGGTGAATTCTGAAAATCAAGTTGTTGGGGCTGATTATAAGGTTGAAATTGCGGTGTAAATTGCTGAAAAGTAGCCTGGGAACTTGGTTGGAATTCCTGAAAATTATGGTTCTGAGAACTCTGATCCTGGAATTGAAAACTCTGAAGTGGAGGCTGGAAATTCTGATCGTGTGGTGGAAAATTCTGGTTGTAAGGCTGAAATTGCTGTGGAAATTGATATGGTTGCTGGTAATTCAAATTATCTTGGTACCCTTGCTGAATTCCTTGAAAAGGTGATTGATCTTGTTGATAGGGTTGCTGAAATTGGGGCTAGAATTGTTGAATTGGTTGTTCAAAACTCTGGAATTGTGGCTGCCCATTCTGAGTTTGCTAGAAATTTAGTAGACTTGGCTGAAAATCTTGCTGAAATTATTGAACTCGTGGCAGAAAAAACTGATTTGTTTGCTGGAAATTCGAATAGGGCTGTTGGAAATCTAGATTTGGCTGCTGAAATTGCTGGAAAGGCTGAAAGTCAGAATAGGGCTGCTGATATTGGTTGAGAGGCTGACATTGTGGCTGCCCTTGCTGAAATTGATAGTTTGGTTGTTGAAAATTTGAATGGAATTGCTGAAAAGATTGGTCTTGCTGCTGAAAATGTTGACATAGCTGCTGGTATGTAGATGAATCATTGTTGGGTCTTTGTTGGGATTTTAAGTGCTTAGTCAATTTTTTTAACTCCACCAGTAGACCTTTGAGCTCTGGTTGTGCATTTGAAAACATTTTGATCTTGCAGCCCTGTCACAAAACAAACAAGAAAAATGGCAGCAACCGTATACAAAAGATAAAGCACAAGAAAATAGAATCAAAGAATATCAAGCACCACTACATTCCCCGGCAACGGCGCCAAATTTGATAAGCTCGCGTGTCGTACCGCGAGTAACAAATACAATTTAAGTACCGAATTCCACTACTAATGTAGCATAGAGTAACTCGAGTCGTCTCCCAACGAATGTAGTTGGTACATGATAAATCTCAGGCTCATATTTTATTGCTTTTGGATTTTTGATATCAAACTGGGGTTTGGATTTGAACTTTAAGACTACGAAAAGACATAGCAAAGCAGGTATGAAATCTAGTCTAATTAAGGAAAGACAGTGCAAGTAATGAAATCTAATTTAACCCGACAACATTTGCGGTAAAGAAAGGACAACTTGAAAGAAAGCATTAACGAAACTAAACATAGTGCAAAACTATAGCATTAAAGAAATCTAATCTAACCTAACTTAATTGCAGGTAAATGAAGACATGAAACTTAAAACATGGAAAAGGAATACTAAATAACAGCTAAGCAACTAAGAAACATTACAGTTGAAATTAACAGTTCTAAGCAGCATTTAATCAAACACATGAGAGGCATACTAAAAATTGCTTCAAGTACGTGCTAATTGATAGGGGCAAGATCTATCCACTACAAACATTTTAACAATCAATCACAAACAACTCAATTAAGAACAATCAACATTCACTAACAACACAATTAAACCCAAAATTTGATGAAGAACTGCTGTGAAGGCAACGGCGCAAAAATCTGATGAACCACACAATTTGATATGGAATTGAATTTGCTTGAAGGATCTACTGGGAAAGGTGGCTGCCGAATGCTGAAAGGAAGAATTGCTGTGAAGGAAAGACTGTGGAAATGCCGTGAAGAAGAACTGCTGATACTGGAATTGAAGGACGGCTGTAACTGAAAACTAAGTGCCGAAGAAATCTGCTAGCTGCCGGAATTGAACAAGTGGTTGCCGGATCTGATGAAGAGCTGTGCGATGAAGGTGGTCGGCTAGGGCTCGAACTGATGCCGTGCGGTGGAAATGGAGGAGACTCCTCTTCGAACCCCGAAAGAAGAGATGGAGTGGGGATGATGGAGGACCGGCCGACGGCGGTGCGATGATGAGGAGCCGCCGGCCTTCGTGAGAGGAGATGGTCCGTCCCTGTCGCCCCTCTGCGATCGTTCCTGGAGAAGAAGCTCAGATCCCCTTTTTTCTGGATCCGGTTCAGCCTTATGACTCATCAGCGCGCGTGGCTCACGGGTCAGCCAAGCCCAACAGTTGGTTCAGCCTTGGTTCAGTCGTTGGGTTCGTTCCAGTCAGCCCTTGGTTCATTCAGCCAAGCCAGAACAGTTGGGTTCGATCAGCCAAGCTAGAACAGTTGGGTTCAATCAGCCAAGCCAGAACTCACAGCTTAGAAGAATTTAGCAACGGACGGTTGAGATCAATCCGGCTTCATCCAACGGTCGGATCTCTTCAGATCTGAACCAAACTCCACAGATCCCAATCAAAGGTCCTGATTTACCTATCCCCAGCTCGGATTAACCAGATCAGTAGTGGATGGTCCAGATCTTCCCTTTTCTTGAATGGATTGTCTAGAACATCTTGTGCTTGATTCAACGGTTAGATTACTTCTGATTTGGTTGAAATTTTCAGATCTTGGTCTATGGTCATGATTGACTCTATCTTGAACTCGGATTGACCAAAAGTTGACCGATGGCTTAGATCTAGCCGTTCTCTAGAATGGGCGGCTCCTATTAATCCGATGCTTGATCCCTTTGATCTGGATCCAATGCTGACTCAAGTCTGACCCGATTTGATCTATGTCCATGATCATTTGAAGCCTACAAAATGATATTCAAATTTAGTGTCAAAAATATCCCAAATATACAAAGATTAGAATTAAAAGTCAAAATAAAGGAAATACATGAAACCTAATACAATTGCAAACTTAAGCATATAAAATGTGGATCAAACATAGATTTTAGAATCTAAAATAATAAATAAAATGGTGGTTATCATGCACCCTCCGTCCGTCATTGCTAGTCACCAGCTCGCACCCTCGGAGAGTGCCTGATCGGTCAAGTGACCGATTAGGCACAACCCATCTGATCGGTCGCGAGACCGATCAGGCACTAGCCTAATCAGTCATGCGACCAATCAGGCGAGTGTCTGATCGGTCACGCGACCGATCAGACGCGTTGTCGTGCGTGAGCGCACAATTTTTGTCGCGTAGGAGATGAAAACCGTATATATATACCTATATATATATTTATATACATATATTATTTTTTATATATTTTATTATTATATTATTTTTTGAACCGTATTTTACAAAATATATCATGACATCGATTAAAAATGACATAATAATATATCTAATCAGATTTTTATTTTATTAATTTTTAAATTTTTAATCAATGTCATCATATAATCAAATTTTTATTTTATTAATTTTTAAATTTTTAATCAATGTCATCATATGTATAAATCAACGACACTTTTTAATAAATGTCATTAAATCAAGAAAATGATTTTTTCTTGAAGTGCATCCATAGAGGTATTCATGACGCAAATGCAAATTATATATATATATATATAATTTTTATGGATATATATTTAGAGTTTAAGATTTAAAAATTTAAGAATTAGGTTATAATAGATTTAAGTTAATAATTTTTTTGGTTCAATATTTTCTCTTAGATTATAGTATTTAAAATAAAAAAATTAGATAATAATATGGTATATTATATGTAGTGTCCAAGATTTTAAAATTTAAAAATTAAATTATTATGGATTTAAACTAATAAGATTATCCATCTAGAGTTCAGTTTTTTTTGGGTTGGTGTTCAAAATAAAATTTTTTAAATAATATATCAGGTATACTATAAAATTATTTATTTAAAAAAAAATTTAAAAATATCCAACGCCTGGATCGCCGACATGCATAGCCACGCAGCAGGCCACCAACAGTGGATTATATATATATATATATATATATAAAATGAGGGTGGGTAAATTGCAAACGGGATCCTCTGTCTCGAAGATCCCATGTCGCCGTGTCCTGGATCCATCGGTGATGGTTGGCTAATCCTCCGATCGTCGATCAGACACCATCATTAATCTCTGATCGTTATTTCGAATCAAACGATATCCTGCGAGAATAGTGAATCGGTCGAGATCGTCGCAATTGCGATCTCGTCGGATTCGACGGTGAATCCGGTGAGATCGCAATTGTGACGATCCTCGACGGGCTCATCGTACCCCTAGAGGCCGCCGGTGGTGTCCGATCAATGATCGATGGACTCGTCAGCCATCGTCGACGAATTGAGATATGGGGATAGAGGATTATTGGAGACAGAGGATTTGTTCTCGAGAAATTGAATATATGTTATCAAATAAAAATAATAATTTTTTGTAATCAGCCCTTAGGACTGTGGGCAATGGCAGGATACTTTTGTTTTTTTAGTTTCCTTCCAAATCTCAACTTAAAAAAAAATTAAAGATAATTGATGTTTCATCCGTTGAAATTGTTTTTGATTTATTTTGAAGGTAAATAAAATTTTTTTATGATATTGACAATCGTAAATTTAATTAATTAATATAAATAAAATATTTAATACAATTAATAATATTAATAATTTTTAAAATTCAGTAGGACAAATTGAAATTGTTGCATGTTTTATAACAGACGTGGTACTGGGATTTGATTATTTTCTAATATATATAAAATCCGTGGGCCAATTCAATTCAATCGCCCCATTTGACAAACAGTGGTTACGTGCCTGCCCATACGTACCTTCCAGAATCCCACTGTCAGGACTCCTGACAAAATTAAACAGCAGGAAAGGCCAATATAATGAACAACAGACAGAGTAGCAAAATGGGAACGGGAAGAGAGTATTAAAAAAAAACTAAGCATGTAGTTGTCAGACGTGGGAGAGCCACGTCTCGTCGTCTTGATTGTATGGAGCTCTCAGCTCTCACAATAGAATAAATTAAGGAAACGTAGCTATGGCAGGAGGACGTGTTGGTCCAAATAAATATTGTAACTGTCTTTTCATTCCACGATCGTACATTTTGATAATAAAAATAATTATATGTGATTATTAAAAAGAAGGGTATGATAATTAAATTTGCTAATTATTGGTCGAGATTAAATATTTAGATAATCAAATTTCATATTAATAACATCAAAATCCCATTAACATCTAATAAAAATATTAACGAAATTTTTTCAATCTCGGACGATTGATCCGGTCCCATAAATATTTTTTTATCGCCCGTTAGGGTAATCGAGAAATATTCACGATGGACGATCTAGAAGTCCAGCGTCTCAAAGTTCACACCTCATTTGAAAGGAAAATTCATACAAATACGTCATAGTTGAGGCTTGAACCGTGGATGTTTAAAATAGCGATTATCTAGTCGCCTTATCGTTACACCATAATCCAAGGGACGTATTATCATCTAATAGAATTGATACAGGGAGCACTATAAAAAAACTAATAAATCAAGTTGATAGGATATTAAATAATTGGAACCCTAACCGAAAATCTTATGTAAAGTCTAGATGGATTCAAGACATCAGATACAAAATCTAGATGAATTAGTATACCAAAAATCTAACAGGTCAATGATTAACGAGGATTGGACATTGAAAAAACTTCTGGGTCAAAGGATCAGATGTTGAGTAAGAAGTCTAAATAAGTTTGAAAGATCGGATGTTTGACACTAGATAAACTCTTCTGAGTAGAATGGATAAGGACGAGTTATCTTGAAGGGAACAATAGACAAACCTATGATTTCATGGGAAATCCAAAACCAACACCAATAGTTATACGACAATTTACCAAAGGGTGTATCCAACTATTCGTAATTACCGAAAGGAGTACCATGGTTTCTATTATACCAAAGGGCGCATCTCATATAGTGAAGTTATTTTTATACCCTTTCCGCCAAAGAATGGCTTTATCAAACACATTTTCGAGACAACCGAACCACTTTATCAATAAAATATTAATTTATGATTCGGATGGGTAGCAGTCGAATTTTTCTCCATTCTCTCTCAGCGCAACAACGTAAATGGAAGGTTTGAAGGTGGAGGACATTGTGCGTGCCCTAGCTGTGATATAGTCGCGAGCTCATCCCCCGAATCCTTGCGGACAACCAAAACCTAGGCAATTCTCAAAAGCATTTCTGTGTGATCGTGAGGTGGGTTTCAGTGTTAACGTTGAAGTCCAGACTGATCGACATAATACACCAAGGGGTTAGGGTTTCTGCACTTTTGATTTATTTGATAATGTCAGGAAAAAGGTCTGTGGGTGGTTCAGCGTCTTCTTCCTTGGCATTATCCACCAAGGTATGTTAGCGATATGCTTAGGTCAAACCAGCATAGTTTGTCAACATGTTTAAAATTATTTTGCTGAATAAATTTGTACTGTATATAAACTGTAGGATTCAGATGACTTTGGACAAAAATTACGTTGGTGCAGTGTTTTAGGCCACTTTAAACAATTTTTTGAAGCATTTGAAATTTTAAATGATCGACACATTGCGAAGATCAAAGGCCCGCCTTTCAGTTTTTTCCTGGACATACAAGAATTGCAGCATATCCGTGGAATTTTGGTTAATATATTTGAAAGTTGAGATTCAACCTCGTAAGTTTTTAAATTCTCAGGTAATAGTTTTAGTTATGAATTGTAGACAATATCTAGAGTATCTATAGTAAAATAAGACAGTAATATAGATGGCCTGAAATGATTAGTTTTTGATAAAGTTTAATCATTTCATTTTAGGGCTACTGAGGGCCTGAAGTGAAATTGACTTCAGGTCCTCGGTAGGCGTGAAATAAAATCATTTCTGGCCTACCGAGGGCCTGAAGTTAATTTAGTTCAGGCCCTCGGTAGGCCTGAAATGTATTCATTTCAGGCCCTCGTCGGGCCTGAATTTAATTCATTCAGGCCCACGTTGGGCCTGAATTGAATTCATTTCAGGCCCAACGTGGAATAATTTCAAGCCTATATTCTTGATGATAACTAAATATTGTAATTGTTTCAGGTGTACCGGTTGCGTTCTCCAGATGAGATGTTGCTTTGATACTGGGTATAGTGGACCGTGGTGTTTCGGTCCCTATTAATTCAACTAAAGCATCGGGTGACCTCTATCGTACTTACTTCTCAAATGAAAAACAACCTACAAGAACAAGACTTGAGGAGTTACTTAAACATTTTTCTAAAAGTGTTGAATCAGAGGATGATGTGTTATTAGTGTGTAAATTTTATATTTTGTATATATTTGTTTGTGTTTTATTTTCGTCTAGTACATATAAGGTTCCTCTAGGTCTTGTAGATATAGTAGATGATTATGACAATCTAGGTAGATTCAACTGGGTAGAAACTATCCATCAATTTTTATCTCCACAATTACCTAAGATTGGGGACTTATTTTCATCAACTCAAGGAAACCAGAGCACCACCAACCTCCCTTACCTAAAGGGATTTGCAGGGCTTTTGGCAGTGAGTAGAATTATCTTGTTAAATTTTATAATATTTTGATGTCATTAATGTATTTGGCTGGAAAACTTTGTGTAGGCATGGTTTTTGGAGCATGTACCAATTCAAAAACCATTCAATGTTGAAGGACCCCGAATATATAAGTGGAGGAATATTCCTTCGCATATTAGTAGGGTAAGGGGCCTTGTCGACCGACTCTCGTCCGAAGAGGTAATTATTCTTAAATGTGATCTATCTGAGTTAGATATAGAGGTAGTAACATTTGTGTACTTCGTAATTGACAGGTTATTGTTGAATTAATTCCTAACCTACATGAAAACACATTGTTTGAGAACCTTGATATCGGTGATGACATACCACGGCCAATGAAGACATCAGAAGGAGATGTTAGGCTATGTGGTGAATGCATTCTTAAGGACAACCGAATCAAGGAGCTAACAGAGGAGAATATATGTTTGAATGAAAGGGTTAAGGAATTACTTTTAATTATTGAAAAAAAGGCATGGAGGGTCAAGAAAACTATCCTGTAGTCGATCCTCTTTCTGATCCAGTATCTTGTACACCTAGGAGAGGACGTGACCGAACTTGGTATGATTATAGGGATACTCCAATTGACAGCCCAATATGACATCAGCTTTTACCTAAGGGGAAGCGGGATAGGAAACAAATATCAAATGTCATGGACAAGGGAAAAAGGAAACTTAGTGAGGAGGATATGGATGAAGCAAGAGGAAACATTAATGTAATGGAAGTCATGTCTGAAGAAGACATAGAGGAGGAAACAAGAAGAACCTCCGAACTATACAAAATGAGGCAACAAGGCATTGATGTAAGTGTGTTTATTTCATTTAAAATACGTCAATTGTATTGAATTTGGTCAATAATTAGTTTGGTCTAAATAAATTTTATTGATGTAGTTTGTGAAGAAACATTTTATGAATACAAAGAAGAAAAATCAAGATAAAGAAGTGGTCTACCTGATAAATAGATTGGAGAATCTAAAGTAAGTTACAAAATATTATAGTTTAGTTTAGTTAATATATCTTCTTATGTAATATATAATCTTATCAATTTACATGGCAGGTTGGCAAATGAATTTATCTGGGAGGATGCACCCTTTGCTTTGAATTTGCATTCATTCTTACAAATCCTCAATGGAGAGGTTTTTACAAAAGGCGAGGTCATTGATGCCTTTTGTAAAATTTTATTTAGGGGAGCATCCGCATGTGGTAGGTCATACAACAAGTCAATATATTGTTCAACCTTCTTCACAGTAAGTGATATATATTAATTAAACAGATATATTGTAGAAGACCTAATATTATGATATGAGTATTATTAATTTTGTGAATGCATATTTGTAGGAATCAATCAGATCGTCAAGAAAGATTTCCCTGCAACAAGTGATGAAGACTGATATGCTAGAACAAGGGTTTAGATTTATTTTAATCCCTTTGTGTAGTGATAATACACACTTTCACTTGTTGGCGGTGGATACAGAATCCATGACTTTCAATCATTTTAATTCTCTTGCTAGTGGCCGTAAATATAAGCATGAATTTGACACAGCGGTGAGCTACCTTCCTTTATTCTTATATATGGTCATCATTTTGTCTAAAATGTCATTGATGGTGATTAATAAATTCATGATATATTTGACAGGTAAAAGAACTTAAACAATATACTCGCGAGGAACTTACGGCTATTCATCCGTATCTACAAAGTCATCATCCCTTGGACAAATGGTCCTCCGTCAGACAAAAATGTCGCCAACAAGAACATAGGTAACTAAATGAGGAAGAGGTTAAAAATTTTAAAAAATAAGAAAGTATTTTATAAACCCACTTATTGAAATCTAAAAAAGTGTTTGTTAATTTCAGCGTGGACTGTGCCTTCTTTGACATGCAATATGTTTGATGTCTCCTATACGATGAGAAGATGAATTTCAAACAAGGAGACATAAGTTGAATCAGATTTGAGCTGACAGTTAATATTCTGAGGGACATATTTTGTAAAACTTGAGATAATCTGAATGCTGTATTGGTGATGTAAAAATCCATTGCTGTCGATTGACCTCTATTTGTATGGAAAAATCTCATTATGTGGATGTTGTTATGATTATGTAGATGTTGTTATTCTATATAATATATTGTCAACAAAAACAAAACAATTGGGTGATGTTTATTCAAATCCAGTTGCTACACAGTTGTGTGCCAAGTGATACGGTCAGATATAATAACTGATAATGCACAGTTGTGTGCCAGTTGCTGCACTGTTTTGTGCCAAATGATCAATTCAGTCACATCTTGTAGGTAGATATAGAATATTACACTAAAATTCATTATATAATCTAATCAACAATATATATTATATAAATCAGATATGGGAGGTCCATCAGTGGATTTTGAGCAAACCCCACTGATGGAACTAAACTAGACGTATAGCTTTGGAAAAAATTATAATTTGATGTTTCGGAGACCTAAAATACTTTCTCCAACCTCAACCCTAACTACTGATAATGGTTTTTTAGAACTTCAGATATGGGAGGTCCATCAGTGGGTTTTGCTCAAAACCCACTGATGGAACTAAACTACACCTATAGGTTTGGAAAAAATTATAATTTGATGTTTCAGACACCTAAAATAATTTCTCCAACCTCAACCCTAACTACTGATAATATTTTTCTAGAAATCTAGATATGGGAGGTCCATCAGTGGGTTTTGCTCAAAACCCACTGATGGAACTAAACTACACCAATAGCTTTGGACAAAATTATAATTTGAGATTTAGGACACCTAAAATACTTTCTCCAACCTCATCCCTAACTGTTGATAATGGTTTTTCAGAAATCCAGATATGGGAGGTCCATCAGTGGGTTTTGCTCAAAACCCACTGATGGAACTAAACTACACCTATAGCTTTGGAAAAAATTATAATTTGATGTTTCGGACACCTAAAATACTTTCTCCAACCTCATCAATGGGTCCATCAGTGGAATTTAGGTGTTACAAACCTCAAATTATAATTTCAGGCCCACGTTGGGCCCAAAATAACGTTATTTCAGGCCCAAGGTGGGCCTGAAATAAAGATATTTTAGGCCCATAGTGGGCCTGAATTAAAAATTATTTCAGGACGACCCTTAACCATATAATATTTTGACTTCATCCCCCATGTTCGATTACATATTTTATCCCTAAACCCTAAATTACTTTCTCCAACCTCAACCCTTACTACTGATAATGGTTTTATAGAAATCCAGATATGAGAGGTCCATGAGTGGGTTTTCAGCAAAACCCACTGATGAAAATAAACTAGACCTATAGCATTGAACAAAATTATAATTTGAGGTTTAGGACACCTAAAATACTTTCTCCAACCTCATCCCTAACTGTTGATAATAGTTTATCAGAAATCCAGATATGGGAGGTCCATCAGTGGGTTTTGAGAAAAAATATAATTTGGACAAAATTATAATTTGAGGTTTCTGACACCTAAAATACTTTCTAGAACCTCAACCTTAACTACTGATAATGGTTTTTCAGAAATCCAGATATGAGAGGTCCATCAGTGGGTTTTGCACAAAACACACTGATGGAACTAAACTACACCTATAGGTTTGGGAAAAATTATAATTTGAGATTTCTGACACTTAAAATACTTTCTAGAACCTCAACCCTAACTACTGATAATGGTTTTTCAGAAATTCAGATATGGGAGGTCCATCAGTGGGTTTTGAATTTAAACCCACTGATGGAACTAAATTACACCTATAGGTTTGGACAAAATTATAATTTGGGGTTTCGAAGACCTAAAATACTTTCTCCAACTTCAACCCTAACTACTGATAATGGTTTTTCAGAAATCCAGATATGGGAGGTCCATCAGTGGGTTTTGCTCAAAATCCACTGATGAAACTAAACTACACCTATAGCTATGGAAAAAATTATAATTTGATATTTCAGACACCAAAAATACTTTCTCCAACCTCAACCCTAACTACTAATAATGGTTTTTCAGAAATCCAGATATGGGAGGTCCATCTGTGGGTTTTGCTCAAAACCTACTGATGGAACTAAACTACACCTATAGCATTAGAAAAAATTATAATTTGATGTTTCGGACACCTAAAATACTTTCTACAACCTCAAACCTATCTACTGATAATGGTTTTTCAGAAATCCAGATATGGGAGGTCTATAAGTGGGTTTTGCTCAAAAACCCACTGATGGAACTAAACTACACCTATAGCTTTGGAAAAAATTATAATTTGATGTTTCAGACACCTAAAATACTTTCTCCAACCTCAACCGTAACTACTGATAATTGTATTTTAGAAATCCAGATATAGGAGGTCCATCAGTGGGTTTTGCTCAAAACCCACTGATGGAACTAAACTACACCTATAGCTTTGGAAAAAATTATAATTTGAGGTTTCTGACACCTAAAATACTTTCTAGAACCTCAACCCTAACTACTGTTAATGGTTTTTCAGAAATCCAGATATGGGAGGTCCATCAGTGGGTTTTGAATTTAAACCCACTGATGGAACTAAACTACACCTATAGGTTTGGACAAAATTATAATTTGGGGTTCGGAGACCTAAAATACTTTCTCCAACCTCAACCCTAACTACAGATAATAGTTTTTCAGAACGCCAGATATGGGAGGTCCATCAGTGGGTTTTGCTCAAAACCCACTGATGGAACTAAACTACACCTATAGCTTTGGAAAAAATTATAATTTGATGTTTCGGACACCTAAAATACTTTCACCAACCTCAACCCTAACTACTGATAATGGTTTTTTAGAAATCCAGATATGGGAGATCCATCAGTGGGTTTTGCTCAAAACCCACTGATGGAACTAAACTACACCTATAGCTTTTGAAAAAAATTATAATTTGAGGTTTCTGACACCTAAAATACTTTCTAGAACCTCAACCCTAACTACTGATAATGATATTTCAGAAATCCAGATATGCGAGGTCCATCAGTGGGTTTTGAATTTAAACCCACAGATAGAACTAAACTACACCTATAGGTTTGGATAAAATTATAATTTGGGGTTTCGGAGACCTAAAATACTTTCTCCAACCTCAACCCTCACTACAGATAATAGTTTTTCAAAACTCCAGATATGGGAGGTCCATCAGTGAGTTTTGCTCAAAACCCACTGATGGAACTAAACTACTCCTATAGCTTTGGGAAAAAATTATAATTTGATGTTTCGGACAGCTAAAATACTTTCTCCAACCTCAACCCTAACCACTGATAATGGTTTTTCAGAAATCCATATATGGGAGGTACATCAGTGGGTTTTGCTCAAAACCCACTAATGGAACAAAACTACACCTATAGCTTTGGAAAAATTATAATATGATGTTTCGGACACCTAAAATACTTTCTCCAATCTCATCCCTAACTACTGATAATGGTTTTTCAGAAATCCAGATATGGGAGGAGCATTAGTGGGTTTTGCTAAAAACCCACTGATGGAACTAAACTACACCTATAGCTTTAGAAAAAATTATATTTTGATGTTTCGGACACCTAAAATAATTTCTCCAACCTCAACCCTAACAACTGATAATGGTTTTTCAGAAATTCAGATATAGGATGTCCATCAGTGGGTTTTGCTCAAAACCCACTAATGGAACTAAACTACACCTATAGCTTTGGAAAAAATTATAATTTGATGTTTCGGACACCTAAAATACTTATTCCAACCTCAACCCTAACTACTGATAATGTTTTTTCACAAATCCAGATATGGGAGGTCCATCAGTGGGTTTTGCTCAAAACCCACTGATGGAACTAAACTACACCTATAGCTTTGGACAAAATTATAATTTGAGGTTTAGGACACCTAAAATACTTTCTCCAACCTCATCCCTAACTGTTGATAATGGTTTTTCAGAAATCCAGATATGGGAGGTCCATCAGTGGGTTTTGCTCAAAACCCACTGATGGAACTAAACTACACCTATAGCTTTGAAAAAAATTATAATTTGATGTTTCGTACACCTAAAATACTTTCTCCAACCTCATCAATGGGTCCATCAGTGGAATTTAGGTGTTGCAAACCTCAAATTATAATTTAAGGCCCACGTTGGGCCTGAAATAACTTTATTTCAGGCCCAAGGTGGGCCTGAAATAAAGATATTTCTGGCCTATAGTGGGCCTGAAATACATTTATTTCAGGCCCACGGTGGGCCTGAATGAAGATAATTCAGGCCCACCGTGGGCCTGAATTAAAAATTATTTAAGGACCACCCTTAACCATATAATATTTTGACTTCATCCCCCAAGTTCGATCACATATTTTATCCCTAAACCCTAAATTACTTTCTCCAACCTCAACCCTAACTACTGATAATGGTTTTGTAGAAATCCAGATATGGGAGGTCCATCAGTGGGTTTTCAGGAAAACCCACTGATGGAAATAAACTAGACCTATAACTTTGAACAAAATTATAATTTGAGGTTTAGGACACCTAAAATACTTTCTCCAACCTCATCCCTAACTGTTGATAATAGTTTTTCAGAAATCCAGATATGTGAGGTCCATCAGTGGGTTTTGAGCAAAACCCACTGATGGAACTAAACTAGACTTATAGCTTTGGAAAAAATTATAATTTGAGGTTTCTGACACCTAATCTACATTCTCCAACCTCAACCATAACTACTGATAATGGTTTTTTAGAAATCCAGATATGGGAGGTCCAGTGGGTTTGAGCAAAACCCACTGATGGAACTAAACTAGACCTATAGCTTTGGAAAAAAATATAAATTTGAGGTTATGGACACCTAAAATACTTTCTCCAACCTCATCCCTAACTATTGATAATGGTTTTTCAGAAATCTAAAAATGGGAGGTCCATCAGTGGGTTTTGAGCAAAACCCACTGATGGAACTAAACTACACCTATAGCTTTGGAAAAAATATAAATTTGAGGTTATGGACACCTAAAATACTTTCTCCAACCTCATCCCTAACTATTGATAATGGTTTTTCAGAAATCCAAAAATGGGAGGTCCATCAGTGGGTTTTGAGCAAAACCCACTGATGGAACTAAACTAGACATATAGCTTTGGAAAAAAATATAAATTTGAGGTTATGGACACCTAAAATACTTTCTCTAACCTCATCCCTAACTATTGATAATGGTTTTTCAGAAATCCAAAAATGGGAGGTCCATCAGTGGGTTTTGAGCAAAACCCACTGATGGAACTAAACTAGACCTATAGCTTTGGAAAAAATATAAATTTGAGGTTATGGACTCCTAAAATACTTTCTCAAACCTCATCCCTAACTATTTATGTAGGGGGTTTCAGAAATCCAGATATGGGGGCTCCATCAGTGGGTTTTGAGCAAAACCCACTGATAGAACTAAACTAGACCTATATCTTTGGAAAAAATATAAATTTGAGGTTATGGACACCTAAAATACTTTCTCCAACCTCATCCCTAACTATTGATAATGGTTTTTCTAAAATCCAGATATGGGAGGTCCATCAGTGGGTTGTGAGCAAATCCCAATGATGGAACTAAACTACACCTATAGATTTGGAAAAAATATAAATTTTAGGTTATGGACACCTAAAATACTAAAAATATTAAATTAAGGTTATTGACACCTAAAATACTTTCTCCAACCTCATCCCTAACTATTTATGTAGGGGGTTTCAGAAATCCAGATATGGGGGCTCCATCAGTGGGTTAAGGGTGGTCCTGAAATAAGAAAGTCTTCAGGCCCACGGTGGGCCTGAATTGACTTCATTCAGGCCCACCGTGGGCCTGAAATAACTTTATTTTAGGTCCCGATGGGCTTGAAATATTTTTATTTCAGGCCCACCTTGGGCCTGAATAAAGTTATTTCAGGCCCAACGTGGGCCTGAATAAATTGATTTCAGGCCCTCCGACGATTTGTGAAAAATCATCCGACGGCTTGAAATATTTGAAAAATAACAAAATCCTCTAATCCCTCTAATTTCAGGTTGATTTGTGGAAAATCAGATAAATATTTGATAATTAACGAATTCCTTTTAATTTTTAGATGTGTTATATATTTCATGGAATAAAAATAATATACCAAAGTTATATGTAAAATAACTGAAAAAAAAGTTACCGTTTAAGGCCTGATTCCTC
>JAGFNQ010002757.1:198261-248206 GCA_024364735.1 Boesenbergia rotunda | reverse complement strand
GGCACCTGATCAAGCCAAAACTCACACTTTGAGAATTTGGCGTACAACTCCTTCTGGTGTAAGGTTTGCAACACTATCTTCAGGTGTTCTTCATGTTCTTTCCGAGTCTTTGAATACACTAGGATATCATCAATGAAGGCAATGACGAACTTGTCCAGAAAATCCTTGAACACTCTATTCATTAGATCCATAAACGTCGCAGGGGCGTTCGTCACTCCAAAGGGCATGACCACAAACTCATATTGCCCTATCTTGTACTGAAAGCAGTCCTTGGCACATCACTCTCCTTCACTCTGAGCTGATGTAACCTGATCGCAGATCTATCTTGGAGAACACTGTGGCTCCCTTCAGCTGATCAAATAAATCATCTATCCTTGGCAAAGGATATCTGTTCTTGATGGTTACCTTATTCCAGGCTCGATAATCTATGCACATTCGCATAGATCGATCTTCCTTCTTGACAAACAGTACAGGAGCTCCCCAAGGTGAATGACTAGGGCGGGATGAAACCCTTGTCAAGCAGCTCTCGCAATTGTTCTTGTAATTCTTTCAGTTCTGCTGGTGCCATGCGATAAGGTGCCTTCGAATTTGGTTGGTTCCTGGGCCAACTCAATTTCAAACTCAATTTCCCGATTGGGAAGGAGTCCTGGTAACTCTTCAGGAAACACCTCAGGATAGTCACAGACTACCCTCACTTCTTCTCTCTTTAATCCTTCTCCTTGACTTGCATCCACTATATGAGCTAGAAAACCAGAGCACCCCTTCTCTAACATTCTCTGAGCTTGTAAGGTAGATAGGAACCTATTTATCTTTCTCCTTGGGTCTCCAATAAACTCAAATGGAGGTTCTGCTTCCGTGTGAACTTGACTTTTCTCTTGTGGCAGTCTATAGAAGCATTATACTTGCTCAAGAAGTCCATTCCTAAAATGACATCGTAATCCTTCATCTCAGGGACTACCAAGTCACTGTAGAGCTCTCGGTTGGAAATCTAGATTGATACTGCCTTAGCCTCTCAGTAGGGGCCATCACTTCCCCTGACGGTAAGGTTGTTAAGAACTTCATCGTTCAACCTTTCTGGTGGCCTTATACTGTTTAAGTAGTGCTCAGTGATCAAAGCACTACTTATTAGTTCTTCGGAGGTTTGCAGCCTCTTAAACACCGCTAGCCCCTTTAACGCTATCTCAGGCCTTAACATCTTGAGCATTAGCCTAACTATCTCTTTTTCTGTGCTAACTAGCTCTGGGCACAGATGAGCTAACCGCTTAAGCATCTTCACTGCTTCATCCACGGATAGTTCTCCTTGTCTGAACTCCGTGAATTCATCATAATGCTTGTTGGTTACTTGCATGTGAAAGTATTCTTCGAAGAACTCAGTCTCGAAGTCAGCCCATGTCATCTGGCTGACATTTCTCTTGGCCTTGACTCTCTTCCACTATATTCTAGCATCTCCCGTAAGGCAGAAAGATGCACACTTTATCTTCTCTACCTCATGCCAGTCCAGTAGCCCTACTATTCTTTCCAACGTTTTGAACCATGCTTAAGCATCCCATGGTTTGCTTGTGCCTGGGAAGTTCCCTGGCTTCAGTTTCTTCTACTGAATGAGGTACGCTTCTTACCTTACCCCCTTGCCGGACTACAGATGTAATCGATGGGTCTTCGATCACAACTGGTGCCACTACATTCGCCACCGGCGAGGTAATAATAACGACCTGCTAGTTAGCCATCCTAGTGGCAATAACTTGCTGTTGTTCTGCTAACTGTCTCTGTAACTGAGCCACCACGTCTAAGAGATTTGGTGGGGGTACTGACTCTGTTGCCTCTTGCCCTCTAGGAGCTTGCTCTCGTTTTGGGCCTTTCTAGGACGTCCTCAAATGTACAACTTAACACTTAATGGTAATGTTCCCAAACTTGCTTTAGGATATAACAAGACCTTGGTCTTGATTCTTATCCATTTCTTAGTCCTAGAACTCGTTCTAGGGCTTAGTAAGACCTTTGTCTTACTCAAAACTTTTATCAAGCACCTTGCGTGCCATATCCAAAACTTACTTTTGGGCAAATCAAGTAAGTACTTAAGCATTTCTCTATATCCATTCTAGGGATTAACATGATTCCGTGATACTAAGGTATTAAACATGCTTCCTTGTTCTATGCACATATGAGTAAGTACTTAAGCATTTCTCTATACTGCAATTAAATAAAGGAGCAATAGAAAAACTGAAACTTAAAGCTTTCTTACTTGAAGACGGCAAGGTTGATGCTGATGTGTGTGTGATGCTCGAGAATGGGAACTGCTCTGATACCAACTGTAGCGACCCGCCTTCTCTGCCTTAGACGGATCGTTACTTTCGTCTACTTCTCGACTCTAATACATGACTAAAGAAAATTACGGAAATCTTGTCTTTTTTTTTTCTTTAAATTCTCTAACAATTATATTCTAACTTAAGCAATCATGTATAATAATACCATGCCATACTTTCTTCTCAAATCCCATAGCTAATACCTGTTGAAAACAGCCTTACCCTTCTTAAACTGCCTGTACCAGTCGACTGGTGACGTGGCAGTCGACTGGTACGCCTGTAATCAGTTTTACAGGTTTCGGCCCTTGCTTTCCAAGTCCACCATTCCTTCAATTTCGAGCCATATCAAACTACGACATCATTTCTATACTCTATATCAGTTCCTAAACAATTTAGCCAATCAAACGAATCCATAAACTTGAATTTAGGACTTTTATGGAAGAAAATAAACTAAACAAGTTTATATAAACTTTAACATAGAGTTTGTACCAATCTTGACTTCTATGAATTTATAACACCAAATACATGTTCTACGACCTTGCTAAAGCATTATGAAATGTGATTGCAACTTTTCTAAACATTTTTAAGCAATAAACTCGATTCAAAAGGGAAATTGATACTATCTTGGCACAAACACCTTTTTCTCTAACAAAGTATCAATATTTCTAACTACTCACACTTTTACTCATCCAATGCAATCATGGGGATATATATGCTAAAGGAAATGACATGGAATCTTTACTCTAAGAAATTTAGCATATAAAACTATCCAAAACTCAAATACTCCATAATCTCCATAAAGCAAGAACTTGAAATTTGAATAAACTTAAACATTGCAATTCAAATAACTAAAATGTCTCGTCTCAAGGATCTCTCCATAATCAGCCACCACACACACTCTACTCAGCACCGCCTCGTCGTCTTCCTTCAGAATTGCTTGCCTTACCTTTATCTGCAATAAGAGGAAATGCAACTAGTAAGCAAAAAGCTTAGTAAGTACTATCTAGCTCACAAAATCTCGAAATGTGCAAACATGCTTCTTGAACAATATGAAATCACATGAGATACTTATATGCTTGAAAGAAAACTAAGAACATGTGTAACTCAAAACATGCATACTCAAGCATTAATAAATCTCAACTCACTTTTCTTGGCTTAACTTGAAACTTTAGCAATTCTTTAACTTAAAGTCTTTCTTTAACTCTTTGAAAACTTTCTTAAACTTTAGAAAACTTTGCTAAAGCATATACTTGAAAATAATAATCACTTGGATCCACTGAAGACGTAAGTACCATCTCATGCGCGTTCCCTAAAAGGTTGGGGTAGCGAGCCACCAATCCTAATAGAGCAAACCTTGGTCTACCAGGGCCAAGACCTTGGAATTGGACACCTGGATTTCTTTAACGACGCCCTTGGACGCCGGGTACTGGCCTTAGAAAATAAAATAGCTTTTCTTTCTTTTCTTTCTTATCTGTAAATGCCTTGGCATTTTCTCGAGCACCTTGCGTGCTAAAATCCCTAAGTCTTGACTTTTGGGGATTTCTTAAGGCCTTGGCCTTTTCTTTTCTTATCTTTATCTTCTCTTTTCTTTTCTCATAGCTTTTCTTGGACCCTAACCTCATATAGGGCACTCAATAAAATATATAAGCATATAATGAACTAAGATCACATGCAAAAATCTTAACAAGAAGTAAATATCTCTTTTAAAAACTTTTAAGGGAAATTCTTGCGGAAAAACCGCCTCTTACTGCAGGTGAGCAGTACTTATCTTGATATCTTGGACTTACAACCAAGAACGGCGTCGGAGGTTCCGGAGAAACTCGAAGTCTCGGAGATTTCTTCGCGCTCACGCGTTCCTCTCGTCGTGGGGATTCCGAATATAGGAGAATCTCTCGGAGGAGAGCCTTGGCCGGCCACCGGAGGAAGCCTTAGGGCTTGGTGTGTTTTCGCCCAAGGGAGGAGAGAGAGACGGCGTGAGGGTTTGGGGGAAGAAAATACAACTTCTCTCCTTAATTATCTATTTATACTTATGGGGGCGAATTTACCTAATTATACCTTATCTATTGTTTCGCTCAATTTGTTTCAACAAAACCAACTCAGCGCAGCTGGTCCGCCCACTCTTCTCTCACTACGCAGGTGAAGGGTTCGAACCCCTGCTGCCCTTAAACGTTTTTCCTTTTTTAAATATACTAAACGGACTCGGAAAATTCCATAAAAATATTTTAAAAATCCCTAAAAATATCTAGAATATTTCTAAACCATTTTTAATAATTCTAAGGACTCTAAGAACTAAAAATGGGAATTTTGGGGCGTTACAAGTAGGACTACATTATTAGGTCCTAAATATCTCACCCATCTTTAAGTGACAAAACAAGTATATATCCTTATCTGTTTTATGAGATGTATTAATTTTATCTTTGATTTTATGTTATCACTATGATTTGATTGAAACTTGTATTAGATTTAGGTTAATTAGTATGTTGAAAATAAATTTCGATAATTGGTTTCCAAGTCTTGGCGAGACACAGAGGCCTTCTTTGGCCGTAGCCTTATTGGATCATCAACCCTTTCCTAGACAAAGCCTTTTAAAGAAATTTTATTCTCAAACTATTTTTGAGAAACCCTGGTCTAACTAGTTGAGGGTTTGGAGAGGTAGCTTCGGTTAGTTCCACCTGACTAATAGGACCAAATAGGATACGCCTTACCCTACCTGACTTTTTAGACAAGCTTCCCTAACGTACTATCATCTTGCCCTACCCTAATACTAAGTTATGCAAGTTTCAAGTAAGTCAGATCCTTATCTAACCATTCCTAAGTCTAAGCATAATATTTTTGAAAAAACAAAATAAACAAGCATCAAATAGCAGGAAAAAGAAATAATTTAACTAACTACAAAAATGATTTTTATATTGGTTCCCCTGGACTGAAGCCTCAGTATGGGCTAGGCAAAATGTGAATCTTGTCCTTGGGAATCCAATATTGGTTTGGTCCAGCTTGATTGTCAAGCATAATTTTGGGACTCATGCTTGGACTCGGGTTCTACTTGGGTTCCAAACAGAGTAGTATGATCTGTATCGTGAATTGGTTCGATAACCAAGTCCGGATCGATTTAGAACTGATTTTTGTTTTCCAAGAATCATGTCAAGAATCTTGGAACCCAAGGTAAATCGTTCTAATGCAACTCTAAATTCTTTTACCTGAGATTTCAAGGAGGAATTTTCCTCCTCAAGTTTTTGGACTGTAGTGGAGGTTCCTTCCTGAACTTGTTCAGTTAAGGAGCTAGAGTTGACTCCCTCTTTTAGGATTTTGACTTCCTGTCGGAGGGATTCGACCCGAACATTGGCTTTGGCCAACTTATGTGACAGATAGGAAATTAGGTAGTAAAGCTGAGATTCAGGATAACCTCTTACCGTTATTTGCACATCATCCGAAATTGAGAGCCTTCCTGTTCCGACGCTTTCTTCTGGTTCCGATTCCGATTCGGTGTCGAGATTTTCCGATGCTGTCAGTGTGAGGAGGTTGGCGTGTGGTACTTCTTCTTCTTCTTCTAAAGATGACTCGTCCCACGTAGCTTTGAGCGCCTTCTTCCTCCGGTTCTTCTTGATTTCCTTCATGTTGGGACACTCCAATTTGTAGTGATCCTTCTTGTTGCACCCATAATAGGTTACCTCACTTTTTGCTTTTTGACTGTAGAAGATACAGCTGGATCATCCTTTTGCTGGTTCACCTTCTTCTTCTTTCTTTAGCCCTTGATCATCTTGTAGTGGCTCCGGGCAATTCGAACCAGCTCCGGATAATCGATTCCGTCATCGTCAGATTCTGAGTCGAAATCTGACTCGGGTATCGGTTGCCACTTTTTCTTCTTTTGCTTCCTAGGGACTTTTCCTGCAAAAAAAAACTATACCCTTTTCAACCTATGAAGCATTAGTTTGTTCATAGAGTTCTAACTCAAATAAGAGTTCATCTAGTTTAATATCCGAAAGGTTCCTTGAAACCTTGTAAGCATCTACTATAGATGCCCACAAAGAATTTTTGGGGAACAAGTTCAAAGTATACCTAATTAGGTCACGATTTTGTACCTTGTGACCTATCGTGTGCAAATCGTTCATTAGTTCTTGGATCCTCGCATGAAGCAATGTATTTGTTTCGTCGTCTTGCATTTTGATCGTGTACAGCTTGTTGAGAAGGAGATCTTGCTTACTGATCCTCGTGTCCGACGTCCCTTCGTGCAGCTCGATCAATTTGTTCCACAATTCTTTAGCACTGTTGAACGGGCCGACGCGGTTGAGTTCCTCCTTCGTCAATCCACACTAGAGGGTCTGAGTAGCTTTGGCGTCCGCTTCTATCTTCTTTTTGAGTGAAGCGTCCCACTCAGAGTATCCTTGAATTTCTCCTTGCGAGTTCTTCGGGATCTCTAGTCCAAACTGGATAATGATTCACATTTCCACCTGAGTCTTCAAGTGGACCTCCATTCTGCTCTTCCAGAAGGAGAAATCTACTCCGGAGAACAGAGGAGGACGTGTTATGTTGTAGCCTTCTTGCATGGCCATTTAGTATTCCTGAAAATACAAAAACAACAAACTTGTTCCAAGACCTTGTCTTGGATTAGTAGTGCGGTATAAAAAGGATAAAACCAATTTGAGTGGTGTTGCACCAACCTCGAAGAATGAAGAAAAAATTTTTTACAAAAAATGAATGAAAGAAAAAATTTCGAAAAAAACTACTCAGTTGGCGGTTTCACCAAGGTTGAGCAACCCGATCTGATACCACTTGTGGGATCGTTGTAATCGATAGAGGGGGGTGAATAGCGATTACTGAAAATTTTTTGGAACAACAAAAAACACCGCAGAAGAATAAAAAACAATGCTAACAAGTTTCTTTTTTACTTGGTTCAGAGTCTTTAACAACTCCTACTCCAAGGCCCACGGTCCTTGATCGTTTTCGTTGGGCAATTCAATAATGCGAATAAGAGTTACAAATTTAGAATTCGAGTACAGAATTAAACAGCGAATTTAAATTATACCGACGACACAAGAAAGGTTGCAGAGCGTCTTGGGCAGCGTGTCTTCGATCTTAATCGTTGGCGGCTCGGGAAACTCGAGCATGGAAGAGATTCGGAGAGCGTTGAAGTGTTTGAGTCGCAAGAAAGCTGTTCTGAGTTGATTTGAGATGTTGTTCAAAGGCAAAGGGGTGAAGCCCCTTATATAGCCTGTTCTCGGGTGCCTGATGCTTATGGGGCGCCTGCCACGTGTAGCGAATCGGGCGCGTGCTTATCAGCAGACTCGACCAAACCTCTATCCTTCGATCTTGGGTGCCTGGGACCTCTGAGGCGCCTGATGGCTCACGGGCACCTGAGTTGCTGACGTGGCAACCTGCCAGCTCAGCCACTCACCCGCTGGAAACGACTCAACACAGGCGCATGTTACCTGTCAGGCGCTTGGTATCTCGGGCACTTGAACCCTTTTAGGCGCCTAGAATGCAGCAGTTACTTCCTTTCACTCCTGCAACCAGGGTTAGTCCAAGAAAAGTATAACATAGATAATTAGTGTGTGAATAACAGCCGGAGCTGTCTTGGTTCTGACTTTGGATTTCAAAATGAAACCCTGGGTCGAACTGACGCCTACTGTTCCCTCATTCGGGGAACGCACCCTCACCTACTCCTCTCAGGAGAAATTACCTTTTGCCAACTGACTCCTCCGGCTTGACTTTTGCTCAGCGTCCGAGACTGTCGGATCTCGAGACGTTTGTACTTCGACTCGTCTCTACTTCTGTCTGCAATCCTCGCTCGGCTAAGACTCCTGCCCAATCTTCCAGATCAGGACTTTGGTGCCCAGTCCACGACTATGACTTCTTGCCCAACCCTCGGCCAGGTCTTCTTGCTCAACCCTTTAGGTCAAGACTTCGTGCCTAGGTAAACTAGGACTTTCCTACACACTTGGTAGATTCATTAGATCACAATATGAACTTAACTTTGAACCCTTTTCCATTATCAAAATCAGGTTCGATCTGGTGCTTCCAGCACCAACAGGTAAGTACTCTAGAAAAGTTATTTTGTAATTTAGAACTTCACGAGTCTCGATGTGCAGGAAATGTAGGAAAAAAAGACAATATCACACTAAGCACGAGAAGGATCTAACATGAGGAGGAGTCTTCAGAAAATGATGAAAACGCAGCATATATGGTAAGAAAGTTGTCTAAATATTTTTAAACTAAAAATTTTAATAAAGTGCAGGGTAAGAAGCAAAGGAAAATTTGCTGCTATAAGTGCAACGAAGAAGGACATGTGAAGGAAAACTGTCCTAAAGGGAAGAACAAAGGAAAAGCGGCACCAAAGGCAAAACCCACAATCTAAAGGCGACATGGGACGAATCTTCATTGGAAGACTGAGATCTCGAGGAACATGCTAGACTTCCTCTAATGGCTTCATACCAAGATGATTAGAGCATCGATGAAGGGGGGGCCATGTTAGAGGACAGCAGCGACGAAAAGGGAGCTTCGAATTTCAGAAAGGATATGGTAAGTGAGGTATGTCTTCTACCTCCTGATCAACTATATTATGGTATTAAACAAATGACAAAATCAATGTGTAAACTAAAAAATAAAAATGTAGAATTAAAAAGAAAATTATCTTCATCATGCCCATTGGAAATGTATGATAAGTTAAAATGTGAAAATGAAAATTTGAAATTTCAAAATACCTATGCATTTTCAAACTGTTATAAAAATTCAAAAATTAGATATTATGGTAAACTTAATTGGTATTTTAGATTTTACAGGGTCAAAATGTAAAAATTCCTAAATCATATATTCCATCTATGTTTCTGATAAACCCTGTTGGTAAAATTTTATATTAGGTTTTTAAAGACATCTTAAACTGATAGTTTTTTTGAAATAAATATTAAAAATATTTTGGTAATTAATGTCTTTTCTTGTTAAATATTTTTTTGATAACTATAATTTTTTTTAAATTTTGCTTTATTCCATCTATAGAAATTGTTTTTATAAATAAAAATTTGACATGATTTTTTGTTTTGAAAATATTTTCAAGTTTAAAAAATTTAGAAAATTATTTTCACTTTAACAATTTTTTTATTGGAAATAATTCTTTGAAATTCTAACTTTTATAAAAATTTGATAAATTTTCGAATAAAATTTTTTTAGAAAATTATTTTTAAAATTAGAATTAACATTAAAACTTAGATTTTCTGGAAACTATTTATTGTGTTAAAATTTAATATTTTTCCCTTAACCTTTTATGTTCTTTTTTGATGTGATCTAAGGAGGAGAATATTAAGTTGAGGGATAGACACTAATTTTTCAAAATTTGTTTTAAGTGCCTACATTATTATATATTAATTCATATTTTGTTTATGTTTGTTTCCTCTAACTTAACTCGGGTTGATGCACATCAAAAAAGGAGAGATTGTAAGTACCCCATGTTGGTTTTGATGTGGTCAACCAATTTAAATTAGGTCCTGGTGTTTTTAATCCCTCTGTCTAAGTGTGCAGGAACTTAGGAGCGGAGGAAGCCGAGCGTAAGACGCAGTGGACAAGAAGGATTGCACGGGGAAGTAAGCCGACAGGCTCAGTGCATTTGAGGGACGCGGAAGCTGCAAAAGAGTACACCGGTGGACCGATATGAACGTGTGCGACGTCCGAGGGACGAGAAGTTGGAAGGAAGGACGCTCGAGGGGCGAAAGGCCGGAGTCAAGTTCGGGTGAGCTTAACTTCGGTTGGCCAGATATCACCCAAGAAGACCAGAAATTACGATGGACACTAGTCAGCAGTTGCTGACCTTAACCAATCTCGAGCGCCAGTATGCATATGGGCGCCCAGGGTTTCGGGCGCCCGAGCACCCTGTGCATGTAGGCACTTGAGAGGTTGTTTTATCAACAAAGCTAGTTGTTTGCGATCGTTGCGTTGCGCATAACTCTCAGGCCACGTGTCAGGCACCCTGGAGCACTCAGGGTGCCCCAGTACTGCCACGTTAGCAAAATAATAAGTTTGTCCGGAGCTATAAATAAGCCCCTAGAGCTCAGTTTCAATTCACTCATTGATCTCAAGCATTAACAAATAAGTTCTGTATAGTTTTCATTTCCTTTTCTGAGCTTTTTCTTGTGTAAGAGGCGTCTCCGCTCAAAGTAATTTTATTCAGGATATACGAGCTATATTCTGCCTTGGATTAACAACCTTCCTGATTGCAAACCAAGTAAAATTCTGACTGCCTCTTTCTTTTATGTTTGATATATTTTTAATGTTATTTATTATTTACGTTAACTAACAAACATCTTTGTTTAAGATGAAACAAAATATAGAGTTTTCTATTTTCAGGGGCAATTCACCCCCTCTTGCCGACCTTCGATCATCGTCAGAAGAGTCAGTCTTTGATCCAGAAAATTCTTGAGTTTGCAACCAGTCAGATAATCTATGAACCAGTGCACTAGGAGTTTATTGAAGACCATAAATGGAATTCTTTAGTTGACAAACATGAGTTGGAAATTGTGGATGGATAAATCTAGATGGTTGCTCTATAAATATTGTTTTCTCAAGATTGCTATGAAGGAATGCATTAAAAATGTCTAATTGTCGTACAGATCAATTAGAACTAACAACTATTAATAATAATAGTTGGACAAATGTAATTTCAATGACTGGGCTAAAGGTGTCATTAAAATCAATATCTGGTTCATGATTAAATCCTTTAGCTATAAGTTGAGCTTTATACCATTCAAGAGAACCATCAGCTCAATGCTTAAGGTGAAATACCAATTTAGAACCTACAACATTCATAGAGGAAGTGCGTGGGACTAGACACCATGTTCCATTGCGAAGAAGTGCATCAAATTTTGTAGTCATTGCACTACATCAATTCGGTCCTTATTTACTTGAGAAAAATAAGTTGGTTCAACAAATTTTGAAGTGACCACTAGAGCTTCTAGATGAGGATATTGAGTTGTCATTGGTGGACAACATGTATAAATGATGCTTAAGGGAAGCATGCGATGAGGAGCGTTATCATCTGAATTACTTGTTGATAGTAACGAGGAAGTAGGTTGACAGGGTGATTTTGATAATGAGCTTGTATTATTTGAGGATCCAGAACTAGAAAGTATATTATCTTCGACTAGTGAAACTTCTGAGATTGGAGCGGCAACTTAAGGTGATTCTGATGGTATAGGGGAGTTATTAGAGATCTCTGGAGCTGGACCTAGTATGCCATCACTTTCGATAATATTAGGTGGCATCAAGAATGTTCCACCTGTATCTGAAGAAGAGATTGAAGAAGCTACTAAAAAAGAAAATAGAGATTCATCAAAAGTAACATGTCATGAAATATATATCCGTCTTGTCGGTATGCACAAGCATCGATACCCATGGTGCAAATTGCTGTACCCAAGGAAAACACATTATAAGGAACGAGAGTCAAGTTTGTATTTAGAGCAGGGGCGTAACTATGGATAGCATACGCAACTAAAGATTCAAAGAAAGGTGTAGTCTGGAGTTTAATTATAAAGTTTTTTCAAAGGACACTTATAATTGAGCAATGGAATAAGAAGTTGATTTATAAGATATACTGCAATACAAACAGCTTCATCTCAAATTTATGCAGAATTGATGCATGATGAAGAAGAGCTAAGATAGTTTCAACTATATGTCTATGTTTTCTCTCAGTAGAGCCATTTTGCTCTAGAGTGTGAGGGCATGACACAACAAAAATAAACAACATTATCGACGAAAATTATCGATGGAATTCCGTCGGTAAACGCAGTTACCGATGAAATTCTGACAAAATTTTCTCCGTCGGTGTAAAATTCTTTGGTAATAAGTTACCGATAGAAATTTCGTACCATCGGTATTTTTCCCGATGGAAGAAAGGTCTGTTGGAATATTATTCCGACCAAAATAATTTATTCTGTCAGAAAAAAGGGTCGCTGGAATCACATTTTTCGTCAAAAATTTTTGATGGAAACCCACCCAATTTCCGTAAAAAATTTCATGATATCATGCGCATATTATGCATTATGCATTTGCTTGTGTTTGCTGCACTTATTTGAGCTATGCTTGTTGCATTTGATTGACATGCATATACGGTTATGATTTGCATTTATTATATGATCTGACTCTGTTTGGTAGTATTAGCAGTTTATTGAGGTATTAGGGGATTTCTTATCTTGCCCCTACGTATTTCATGGTTTTTAGGTATGCTTTATTCGTACAGATGCATTTGGTTTATGTTTTTTATTCTAGAGATTGTATACCTATGTTTCTTTATGTTTGTTTTATCCTTTTTATATACCATGCATTTATCCACTCTGATACCCGTAGAGTTTCGCTCGAAACTCACCACCGTTTGATTTCCTTTTTGTTTCAGGAAGTTGATAGCGGTGTCTCGTGCTGCCTGAAGAGGATCCTCCTGCCAGTCCCTAGCGTCGATTACTATTTTATATTTTCTCGGATTTGTTTTTATTTTCGATGGATGTTTCGCTATTCTTATTTCATCAGTAGACTTATTGAGTTTATGGTTTTAGAGTTATGATTTTGTATCCATGGATTTGGTTCGTATATCATCAGATTTTCGTTTTATCGTATTAACTATTCGAAGTTTATCAAACTTGGTAATTATTATATTATTGTTAACTGCGTGATTGTGATTGTGTGAATGTCAGCCGAGTGTGGCTGAGCTAATTAGATGTGGAGATGTGTATGTATAGAAGTTTCAGATTGTCCACTGTACAGGGGAGATACTGCCTGATTTTCAGGCAAGCACGACCCTCTGGGGGCGTGAGAATTTAGCGGTATCAGAGTAGAGGTTTACGATACCAGACCATTTTCAGTTTCGAACCTTTGTAGAGTTTATCTGATACCAATTTAGTGGTATCAGAGCAAGTTTTCAATGTCTATTTATGTTCAAGTTTTGGGAATGTAGCTTGAGTGAGTGTTTCTTTTCTGTAGTGTTCTTTTTTATTTGGGATTTTGGATTTTTTTCGAGGTTCTACCTAACACTAATCTATTAGTGCAAATTTGGTGTTTTCAGATTTTGTAGAGTGGTGGGCTCATAACCCACAGGTTCAAGTTTCCGAGGTTGTTTAGGCTATTTGTATAGTTGTACGGAGTTTTCTTGATATCGATTTATTTGGTATTTGGTTTTATGAGAGTCTTGGAATTTATTTTTTTGAAACTTTTTGTATTTTGGGCTTTTCATAATTTTTCGGAGTCTTTTTTATACCAAACCATTGAGTATCAGATACTCGAGTTTGGGTATGTGTTTGTATTTTTTTTCGAGGTTGTTTTTTCCACTAGGATGTATTGGGACATGGCAGCAATGAACTTCTTTAGGCGATGAGTAAGTAAGTTGCTAAGGTATATTTTGATGATTATTCTATCCGTTGCATATATATTACCTTACTTAAGGTTGTGTAGACATATGTTAGCTTAGTTGTGTTATATACTTTTACCTGTACTCTACTACTAGTTATCCTTTGGACTTAGGTTAGTTGAATAATTTGTAATCATCCAATCTATTCATATTTCGGGTCAGGATTGAACATGAAGGCAACTAGTGGACATGTTGCAGATTTGACTCTATGACGGAGAATGTTGAATCTCGTGTAGCGTTGACGGGTGAGCCAGAAGACTAGAGTTGAACTTGCCCACTACCCATTTGAGATCAAGGATTATCATCTTTAGGAATCCCTTCTACCATGCTAGTTGTAGTATTAGCACCAGCTACTACCTGCTGGGTGAGAAGTTGAGATTTGTTTATTGTAGGTAGTATGATTAGTATCAAAACGATTTAACGTAGTACATGACCTACATTGATGCGGAATTTAACCACCTGACGGTGTCCTGTCCTTAGTTGGTAGCCGATGACAGCGAGCGGATGATGCAGTTTATATATGGCCTCGCTGCTTATATTTAGATACGGATGTTCGGATTTGCTACAACGACATATCGGAAGTCCTGGGACCAAGTGCTATTTATAGAGACGACCTAGCAGCAAGGGTACGACGATAAGAAGAAAGGCAAGCAGCTAACCCAAGACTCAACGACAACTTAGAGACAATAGTTGGTCGAAACTTCAGTTTAACAGCCTCAACAGATGGTCGAAGCTACAACTTATCAGCTCCAACAGATGGTCGAAGCAACAGTTTATCAACCTTAGCAGTCGGTTAAACTTCCAGCACCTAAACTTATGCAGCCAGTCGTAATTCAGATGATTCAACCACAGCCTGTTTAGACAATGTCACCATCAGTTTTGGAGATGGACCAGGTTTACACTGCTACTAGAGAGGGGACACAGTCGGCCGATAGATCGACACTCCATGACACTCATAGGAAGGTACTTATGTGTAGGTCATAACTTGTGTCTGTGTCTCTACCATTCAGAGAGGTATGAGATTGTTTCTAATTTAGTAGATTTGTAGACTGGTTGCTATACTAGATGATTAGATTCCTATACTAGAGGATTAGGTATTGACCATCTCAGTGTCAGTATGATAGATAATTTGTTTGATTTGCAATCATGGTCGAGGTTGACCATGGGAGCGATTCATCGACTGGGTACGAGTACGACCTAGTAGTTCCGATTGCTGAGGCGGGAAGCTAAGGCTAAACTTGTCGACAATTTATTAGGGATTAAGGATTTCAGCCTTTAAGGTGTGTAGTGATGGTTGTCACTCAGTATTTATACTGTATATGGGAGGTTAGTACTTGCTTGCTTTAACAGCTAAATTTAGAGGACTAAATTTTTATTAGTGAGGGAGAATATAAAATACGGTTAAAAAATAATAACAATAATAAATAATAATAATAATAATAATAAAGTAATTTATATACATATATAAAAATACCATAAATAGGAGTTAAAATTTGGAAACAACCATATCAAAAATTTTGGAAGTATTTGCAAGGATTGATTAATGGGCATGAGAGGGATTATTTCTAAATTAGTTGAGGAAAAATTTAAATTTCTAGATTTGATATATATATATATATATATATATATATATATATATATATATATATATATATATATATAGTTTTGCTATGCTAAGGACCTTACAGCGTAAACTCCGTGCAAACCTTAACTATTGTTTTAGTTTGAAAAATTTTTTTGTGCTTAATACTATAACCCAAATGGGAACACTAAATCCTAGGGGTAATCGCAAGCAAAAAATAAAGAAAAAAAATGAAAAAATTAAATACACTAGGTGTGCATGAGTTTACGTGGTAAGGTCCTTAGCATAAAATTTCTGTATATATATATATATATATATATATATATATATATATATATATATATATATATATATATATATATATATATATATCAAGGTTCCGAAAACTGGACGGGATATTGAACCGGTCAAGGCAAGGGTTCAGAGCTTTAGAGGTTCAACCGGGATATAACTGGTATATAATAAAGTATGTATTTATATAAATATATGAAACTAACGATTTATCCAACTACTTTCTTCAAGATTGGATCAACTAAGTCGAGCATGTGATATGTTTTTGTTAGCAACTCAGCACAGTATTCCTGAAAAAATGGTTAGTTTCAAAGAAAAATTCAAGTTTTAAACCATTGGGTTCAAGAAATCTGGATACGAATTGAAGAATCTTATTAGAAGTTAAAATTATATCACGATAGTATTTGTTCACAAATAAACACTTAAATAGAGGACACTAGCAAAGGGCATGCAAAATTATTTTTCCAAATATGTTATATACTATTGCCTTCGTAAGCCAGCGCGACGACACAACGAGCCTGGCAGCGGGACGAAGTTAGCTGAGGCAAGGCGACGCGACGCGACGAGGCTGGTGGAGCCGGGGCGACGCGGCGAGGCTGATGGAGGTGGGGCAACGCGGCGATGCTGGTGGAGGCGGGGCAACGCGGCGAGAGGCTAGTGGTGGTGGCTCTCTTGCAAGCAAACAACAAGTTTGTTTGTTTGGGACTTTGGGTGAAAGCAAACTAGGTCTTTGACATTTTATTTTTCAATTTTCATTTTTCAGTAAGAAAAAAACTACAAAAGGGGAAAAAATCAAAAAATGAAAAATAAAATAAACCAAGCCGGTTTGACCGATTTTTTCGGTTTGCCCGATTCACCGGTTCCCGGCCGGTTCAAAACGGTTCACACCCGGTTCTTGAGTAGCCGATTTTTAGAGTCAACTCGGATCGAAAATCTAGCCGGTTCCGGGTTTAACCGGTCAGACCGGCCAGTCCGGTCCGGTTTTCAGAACACTGATATATATACTCCTCTATATATAATCTCTACCTACCTTTCCCCGTGCCCTAACCACCGCCGACGCATCTCCACCTCTCGATCCCCTTCCTCGTGAGACCGCCGGCTGACCCAGCCACCCCCACCCCCCTCCGGCGAGACCCTCTTCCTCCTTAGCAGTCCGACTGCCGCCCCTCTCTCATATGCGACACCCACCACGCCATCAGCCGACCTTATCCGTCTCCATCGCCACGCGAAGCACCTACGCGGATGTCGCTGTCCCTGAGCATCAGTCACTTCGACGGAGTTGAGCCAGCCCCTCCTTGAGCCGACACCGCCCCTGTCCTTTGATGCTCCTTCTTCCCGATCTCCTCTTCACATCCTCAGTCCACTTTCCTCTTCAATCCTCTCGATCACCGGTTGTCAGCGGCTCTGATTGCTCAATGCCACAGTCGTCGGTGCATCCCTGATCCAGACCCCATCGGGAGTCGCCGACCCACCTTGCGTCGTTCCTTCTTTCCCTTTTCTCTGCCATCTCTCTCTTCGTCGGAGAAGAAGTCTGTTAAAAACTGAAAACTTAAAGGGCTAAAAAGCAAAGTTTCTTAAATTGAGGTGTCTGATGGGAATAATCGAAAATTTTAGGGGCAGATTGTAAATTGAGCCACCCTTAAATCAGCTTTTCGGTGACCGATAGCGAGCCCAAATCTCGTGAACCTTCTTTCTTCTTTCCTCTTCTCCGCCAGATTAGCTTCTGCTCGGATTCGACGAAGGCACGCGACGATCTCTTCCTTCTCCTCACACGATCGGCGCCGACGACCCTTCGAGCTTTCTTCTTCTTGGACCGGCATCTGCGATCAGTGAGCTGCCTTCTTCGGGTCCTTCGTGCCAAAGAGAATAGAGGTAAAGGTTTACCTCTCAACCTCGACGAGCAGAGCCGATTGCGAGATCTCACGGCTGCAATCAAGATCCAGAGCCTCCTCATCATTCTTTTCCCTTGCTTCATTGCTCCCCTGCACCCATCCTTCATTTCTCAAGCTCTCGAGCCGAAGGTATGTAGCGAAGAGGGGTTTTCTTTATGTGTTAGGGTTTCCGTGGGAATGAACCCTGTTGGTTTTCGTTGACTCAAGGCCATCGATCGCACGAAGTTTCCAGGGGGGAGGTTTGTGTCGGTGTCATCAACAGGCGAAGCTTGATCCGGTTAGTATTTGATCTTGGTTGATTTGGTGACACTATTTTGCTTGGATCTGTTGATTAAGTTGTGATTTGGGATTTGGATTCCGATCTATGTTTTTGCTTTGATCTTAATTGTTCGGTCCTTGATTCCCTGTGGTGTGAGTTGGATGAAGTTTTTGATCAGATTATGAGTTGGGATTGTGGTTTCAATTTTCTGTTCAGATTCATCTCTGTGAGCTTTGAATCCGTGTTTTGAACAACGGTTAGAGATGTTGACTTTTGCCTTCTGCCGTAAGGTTGTTCTTGGTGTTCAACCTAATTCTTGGAAATTTTGGTTGATTGCTGTAGAAGTCCTTCTCATTGGTTGGAGTTTGCTTTGAGCTGCTGTAGACACTGCCGAGAGCTTCCCTTGAAGCTTTGTGTCATGGGACACTTAAGAGCTTGATGGGTGTCCATCAATTAAAGGTTGGTTGGATTTTGGGTGAACCTAATCTTAGCTACTCACAGTCAATCGGGTTATGGATTAGGATAAGGGATTAAATTGATATTGATTGTTGGATTAATCCGGATACGACTCAGTATCTAGTTTAGATTAGCAGCATTTGTTATGATAGCTTATACTATGTTCCTTGACACAGGACTTTGATTTGTTTGACTCGCTATTGGATATTTGGACGGGGGTTCTCGTCGCCTACGGACTGCTATATCGAGGCGGGTACTTCTGACTTATCTATTTTAGATATTGTCACATATTCTATGCATAGTTAGTTATGGATAGCAGTAGAGTTTTACTTATTTTCTACTTTCATGTTTCTACCCTGGATATTAGCTGTATGTTTAGACGATAGATTTATTTCTGTACTGCTTCGAGGTTGGACCTCTTTACTCTTTATTGTCGCATGTGATGTATATTGTGATTAGAGATAGAATACCTTATACCCAGCACTAGGGTTAGGATATGGTGCATCCCGGCTATTTGGACCTCTGCATATCATGCTGATGATTGGTAGACTAGCTAGGTAGGTGTGGTGTATGATATGACCATGCTTCGTTCTTGCATGCCCACGGGCTGGTAGCATAGAGCTCCCAGCCACGTGGTTGAGACACGTCATCTGTTATGACGGTCATGATCTGCACACATTGTCATACGCGAGTAGTGGCTATCGGAGGGTGCTCACAGTTGCCCTTTCGAGACTCTGCACGGTCACTCCTGAGGAGTGAGTCCGGTGCATCGTAGCAGTCAGGGACCCCTTCGGGCGTGGGCAGTAGTTTGTCGTATCTCCGCTCGATCACTCATAGGTAGTGTTGCTGGAGTATGGTAGCAGACACTAGTGATATGCGGTGATCATGATCTGTGCACATTGTTACTAGTGAGTAGTAACTATTGGAGGGTGCGTATAGTTGCCCTTTCGAGACTCTGCACGGTCACTCCTGAGGAGTGAGTCCGGTGCATCGTAGCAGTCAGGGACCCCTCTGGGTGTGTGCAGTTGTTCTATCGTGTCTCCGCTCGGTCACTCATGGGTAGTGATGCTGATGCGTGGTAGCAGGCAGAGTTGATATAGAGATCAGTTGACTTTCCCTTTCCGGCTTTGAGTACATGTCATGATGGGTTGTGTGACCCGCGAGCAGTTGGCTCTCCCTTTGTTGGCGTAGGGGTACATGTCATGATGGGTTGTGTGACCCGCGAGCAGTTAGCTCCTCTCGTGCCTGGTGTTGGGGTTATGGTTGTTGGAGCAGTTGACTCCCTGACATCCTGTACACTCAGCCACCCAATGTAGGGGTAGCTGGAGTGCGTACAGATATCATGTGCACATGATGCATTATTGCATTGCTTGTTGTTCTTTGCATAATTGCGTTTGCTCATATTTGCTATATCTGGTTATAGTATATGGGTTTGATCTGCACCTTCAGGAGGTATGTGTACATACAGTCTGGTGACCTTATCTTACCCGTGTGATATTTGGACCGTTACATCTTCAGGTTTGTATGGCTCTAGTGACCCTACTTTACTTGTGTGATATTTGGACTTTCACATCTTCAGGTTTGGCTCTGTTATGTATCCTCTCTTCAGTATTCTAGTTTTAGCATTTCCTACTGTTATTACTGTTACTGTTGCCAGTTTGACTCTTACTGCTAGTATAGCTTACTATGCATATCAGATAGATGTATTCGCTGAGTTCTTGGACTCACACCGTCAGCCTTATTTTTCATTTCAGGTTGATCGTCTGGGGTGCCCGACAACCTGTCCCAGTCCCTCTATTTCGGAAGCGACTCGTGTCTTGGTTTGTGCTGTATTTGTGGTTATACAGTATTTTTCATTTGCTTTCGCTGTGTCAATTTCTGTGGTATTGTTTTTGTACGGCAGTATAGTTGTACTTTTGTGTGTCATAGAGGCCTTTGTTTTCTTTTGGTTTTGTCGTAAGTCGTACCGGTACGCAGTTTTTGTCGTCATCTTCGTTTGCTTTATATTTAGTGGCTTGTTCCAGTCCTATAGACTGCGGTACAGGCGGACTGAGAGAGTCGTAAAGGTTGTGTTTTCGGGTTGTTCGCTGGGTTGAGGGAGAGGCAGTCCGGTCAGCATTGGACGGGAAGCTCCTCGGGGCGTGACAAAGTCACTCATCTAGCTCACAAGGATAGATCGTTGGTTGTGGTCTTCTCCTTGCGATCACAGATCTCGCCAAATTTGAGCAGGGGAGTCCTCGCCGAATTTGGCTGTGGTCTTCTTTCCCTTTTGTTTAGGGTTCTTCTTGGATGAATTGATCTAGGATCATCGCTGCTGGTGTAGATGAATGAGAAGCTTGATCCAATTTGTAGTTCTGATGGCGCTGCTGTGAGGTGTTGGTTCTGTTTGGGAAGTTTTTAGTGGGTAGCGTATTTCTTTTGATCTGAGGTGTTGGTTCTGTTTAGGAAGTTTTAGTGGGTAGCGTATTTCATTTGATCTGATACTGGTCTACCTCATGGTACAGAGGGAGATTAGGGTAGATCAGGTTAATGGTTGATCATGATGAGCATGCCTTCGATTATAAAAGATTATCATGAGTTAATTGATTGACTCATAGAGGGGATTAGTATGAACAAAGTATGGGGATAATTAGATTGATTCAGTTAGGGCCTCCTAATTGGATTTGGGGTTTGATTAACATGAATTGGGGTTTATTCAGTTTGTATTTCCTTAATGGGATAAAGATTTGGTTTAGGAGATGGCTAAACCTAATTTAATCAAGGGATTGGATTAATAGAGCTTAATGGCTAATTAGGCAAATTCAATTGAGGTTCACTAATTGGATTAGGATTTGCATTAATTTAGGGTTTAGATTTTATTATCCAATCTACGATAGATTTATGTGTTGATTGTGTTTACTTATTCTATGTTTTAAAACAAGATAGGAGTTCAGATTAGAGGACATTTAATACTCTGCATTTAAGACGTGTATTTCTTCCTTGATTCCCGTAGAATCGTTTACCTTAAATGCATGGTTGATTCATTATCTAAGTAGGTTTCTTTATTTTAAATCTATTTGTCTTGTTTTTCCTGCTTGATATTTATTCTTGCTTAACATTTGAGTAGTAATTCAAATTGTTCAGTTATACAGTCTCATCGCTTAGCTTCTGATCTAAAGAGTATCACTTGTACGCGTGTACTGTAAAATAATCATTTGACCTATCTACGGTTTGGTTGACATTAAATAAATCCTACTCAGTAGATTAGTGCATGTTTATTTACTTTGGTATTATTTGTGTTTTTGTATCGTATTGATGCATGGTTTTGGTTTGATTGAGGTTGTGCATATTAGTGACATACATTATAGCATTGCTTGTAGGCCGACGACCACTAGCTCCTTTGTGGTTGAGATGAGTCGTTGGGTATATTTTTCCTATTGTGCCACGCTCAGTTGGAATTGTGTACAAACAGTTGATACTCACTAGGTGCTTAGAGTCCCCACAGGTGTTTAGGAGTTTTTATAGCCACAGGTGCTCCGCATTCAGGGCCACAAATATTGTGGTGTATTTGCATAGTCACAGGTGTTTGATGTTTGTATCTTGTCTACTTAACTTACCCAATGTAGCGGTGGTTGGTGTGTATACAGTACAGGTTATGACATAATGCATGTATTATTCATTGTGCATTTGCTTGTGTTTGCTCCACTTAATTGAGCTATGATTGTTGCATTTGATTGACATGTATATACGGTTATGATTTGTATTTATTATCATCTGGATCTGTTCAGTAGTATTAGCAATTAATTGAGGTATACATGTTACATGGTTTTCAGGTATGTTTTGTTCGTACAGATGCATTTGGTTTATGTTCATTATTCTAGAGACTGTATACATTTATTTCTTTATGCTTATTTTACCCATTTTATATACCATACATTTATCCACTCTTATACCCACAGAGTTCCGCTCCGAACTCACCACCGTTTGATTTCTTTTTTGTTTCAGGAAGTTGATAGCGATGTCTCGTGCTGCCCGAAGAGGATCCACTTGCCGGTCCCCTAGCATCAGTGTCTATTTCATATTTTCTTGGATTTGTATTTATTTTCGATGGACGTTTCTCTATTCTTATTTCGCAGTAGACATATTGAGTTTATGGTTTTAGAGTTATGATTTTGTATTCATGGATTTGGTTCGTATATCATCAGATTGTCGTTTTGTCGTATTTACTATTCGAAGTTTATCAAACTTGGTAATTATTATATTATTGTTAACTGCGTGATTGTGATTGTGTGAATGCCAACCGAGTGTGGCTGAGCTAATTACATGTGGAGATGTGTATGTATAGAAGTTTTAGATTATCCACAATACAGGAGAGATATTGTCCGATTTTCACGGGCCTCTGGGGCGTGACAATATTAGTAGACTATATAAAAAGAATAAATATATTTTGCAAGGTTTACTATATGAAAAAAAACACACATCCAATAATACATTATTCGTAAATTAAAAAATTAATATATAATTGAACATATCTCAAAAAAAAACTTAATCAGCCAAGTGAGAGGGTCATGTAGTCTCCTGTGATGGCGGACGAGGCAAAGAAGTTAGGAGGGATCACATATGACTCATGAGTTCTATATTTTCTGCCATAAGCTTCTGATGTTCCTCATTTCTCCTTACATTATCAGCGACCCTCCTCTTGCTCTCAGCGATCATCCATTCCGCCATCTCTCCTCGCATTAATTGAACTTGAGTGCGCAGATCTCAATTTTCTTCTAATATCTCGTGCATCTCGCTAGAATAAGCTGAATGGTAACTGGAATAACCCCTCAGAGTCCTCAAGCGATCATCAAATGCAACTTCGGCCTGAGAGCCAAGGCTATAGATGGTGGAGCTCTTTGTCCATCTGTCGACAATATTATAATATATGTCATAAGTGTGTCGGTGGATAGAGATTGTGACTCTCCCCCCTCTACTGCAGGCTGAGATGCCTGAGCGATTCTCTCATTGATTTCCGCCTGTATTGTAAAATATAACATGATTAAAATGTAATTCGATGAAAAATACTAAAGGTAAGCAAAATAAAAACTAAGTAATGTTCTTACATGGATGAACGCAGAATTAGAATCAATGAATGTGTTACCTTTTTTCTTGTGGGTTTTCACAAAGACCTCCATACTGGTGGGCGGTCTAGCTAGCTCTCGTTCCTGTATACACAAATATATTAGGCAAATATCTTACAAGTATGGTAATAAATAAAAATTATACTTTGTATCAACTTTAAATTAAACTCACCAAAACAAGAGCATGCTCTACCATAGATTTTGAACCAGACATATATCGAGTAGTTTCGGTACTCGACCCACCTAGCTCGGTGTTTCTATTAGCTCGAGTCTTATCGGCAATTTCTTTCCACCTCTATTCAGCCCAGGTGGTCGTCCATGCATTCCATATCTCCTTAGAGACATACGTCGATTTTATTCCCTTTTGTCTGACATAATTGAGGTAGTTTTTGTAAAACTTATCACAATAAATGTTCCATGTTGCTTTAAAAACTTCCTCCTGACTCTCCTCTCATGTATATCTTTTCTTCAATTATAAATAGAAAATTAGCATAGTAATGAGTAAATATAATATAAAAATCAAATATATATTGATTTTATTTACTACAAATTCATTATAATAAAATGTCATCATTTCGTGATCTACATGCCTCTATATTGTAAATTTGCATGCTCGTCCTTACTATCTTTGTCCAATGTATAACAAAGTTCAGATATAGTAGTTTGACACAAAACCAATTATAGTAGTTTGACACAAAATCATATCTACATATATGTACTCTCACCGTATTTTTATCACGGTAGTTTGTATTTCTACATTTTCTATGATTACACGGATACATTGACTTATCACCATCAATACATACTGGATGTCGCTTTGCAAAGTTCATAAATTATTCAAGATCAATTGTCTAATCGATTGTACATTCAAGCTTTGTTCATATACATTATTGCCTAATCAGATTAAAATTAAAATATTAATAAACTTTAATAAATTGAATGAATTAAGTAGTAAAAGTTAATTAAATATTATAAATTGTTAAATCTAGTGAGCACATTAATATGTAACATAAGAACAAATTATATACATTAACTTATATATATATTAACAAAATTCTAACATAACAAAACATAAGAATGAATTATACTTGAATATGAGATGTCAAGTTGGAGAAGGGCAGCAAAAGCACTAACCTAACAGTAAATAAATTATACTTAACATTAATTATAATATTTTAAAAATAAATAAAATAAATATATATAGACAACGGCCCGCAAGGGTCGTCAATGGCCAGCAGTGCAGCTAGCAGAGCTCTATAGCGGCCACGCAAGGGTCGGACGCGGCCAGTAGCCCTCGGCAGCGACCACCAGGGGTCGGAAGCGGACGACAGCGACCCGCAGGAGCTGACAACTATCAACGTCGGCCCGCAAGGCCCGGCAACTGCCGGCGGTGGCAGCCTGCAAGGGCCGGCAGCTGCCGGCGAAGGCGCGACAGTGACTCGAGGCCTGCGGCCACCTAGATTTGATGACCCCCACCTAGCCGCGGCTAGATCTAGCGGCCCTCCCCAATCAAATAAAGAGAGAGTATTTTACGATTAAAATATCGTTTAACTTAGTTTTGAAAATGACAGAATATATTTAATAAATCGGATTTTTTTTCATAAGTTAAAGTCAAGTATATTTACTAAAATGATCAATGAAGGTAATGTAATATATGAAACCTTGGTTAGACAAGATAGGTGTAAGACCCCAAACATCAGAATGAATTATTTTAAATGGAAAATTAGAAATACTACCAGATGAAGAGAAAGATAACTTATGACTTTTAGATTTCATACATGTCTGACATGCCTGACATCTCCGAATATCTAACATCAAAAATAAAATCAACAAAAATAACACAAGTTATTGTTGTTGTATCTTAGCTTCTTGTTTAGAAAAATTACAAGAGTAGAAGAGAAAAGACAAAATACTAATCAAATGGTGATTGAGTCCAAGGCCAAAGGCATGGAGGTTATTCCTCTTCTTCCCTGCTATCCCATCATGAGTTGACGTGTGATAGAAACGAGGAAGGAGGGTGGCAAGAAATAAATCGAGGAGGAAGAGACGAGCCACATTAAAAAAAAATCTCTTCGGAAAAAAAATAAAAATAACAGTAACTGCAAGCGTCACATGGAGTAGAAGAAAGGTATAACATAAAAAAACGACACGTAAGATAAGAAGAGCTATGACTCTGATACCATGTAATGATAATAAAAATAAAGAAAAGAAAAGAAGTAATCAAATAACTTTTTAATTAAATAACTCGATATATAATTTATAAAAGTCTTAAATTGCTTAATCAAATAAAAAATAATTAAAAATTATTAATTAACAGATATATAAATAAATTATCAATTAACATATTAATTCAAAAATTAATCTAATAATTAATATATAAAAATTTATTTTTGACATAAGTTAAAAATTTTATTATAATTATTCTCTTTTATAGCCATGTCTGACCGGCTTTGATCGGGATTCATAACCAACCGTTAGATATAGCAGAGCACTCTACGTGTCGAAGCGAAGCGAAACTCGGTCGTGCCGGGTCACAGTGCCAACATCTCCTTGTCAACTTTGTGAGGTACTTTGGGGATTGAGTTGGAAACAGTGGCCTCTCACCGGTCCTGATATTCTCGCCCATCTTATCACCTTAAAGGTGGTTTTTAAGGGGAACTTTTCCTTGTCAAAAGCGATCAAAGCATATCATCCCGAAGCTAGAGTGTTACGAGATTAGAATAGAAAAAACGACAACAAGAATAATAGAGAACACATCAAATTTATGTGAGAAACCCTTGACAGAAAAAAAAATCACGGGCAGAGGAGGAAAAATCACTAAGAACGATGGAATACAAAGTCGGCAACTCTTATATCATAATAAAGTAAAGAGAAGTAAAGAAAAAGAGAGGTAGAGAAAAGAAAGAACAGATAACCAAATAACTTTCTTGATTGATTGATCTAATTTGTCTATGAGATACACAATTTATAAGGACCTTAGAATACTTAGTCAAATAAAAAATTAATAACGAAACTGTTAATTAACAAATTTATAAAGAATCTGTTAATTAACATATTAATAAGAAAATATCTAATAAATATTAACGGATTAAACAGAATTCGGATCACCAAATTCTTACAATCTCCACCTTGACGCGAATTCCATAAATTTTCAAAAAAAAAACATTCTCCACCTTTTTCTACAAATGTCCCATAGGCAAATCTCAGCATCTAGCATCAACCAAGTCCAAGTAATATTTAAACTTAACTATAGGAAGTGCCTCACATCAATATGCTTTGTCCTCTCATGAAGCATCTGATCTTCGTGAAAAAAATGACACTCTGACTGTCACAAAAGACTGTAGTAATCTGCAAATCTTCGCTAAGCTCACTGAAGAGTCCTTTTAACCAAATAGCTTTCTTATAAGCTTCCCGTAAGTGATCACCTTGTGACGGCAACATCACCTATTACTGTGGATCCCTGCAGAACATATAAATTGGCGGTTTTCCTTAGTCCCTTCATCACAACAAGAGACCCTTTACTGACCTTCACAGCTCCACCTTCACCAGTGTACTTGTACCCTTTAGAATCAAGAATACTCAAAGAGATCATATTTCTCTTCAAATCAAGAACGTGCCTCACATTACCAAGTGTCCGAATGGCACCATTAAACATCTTAATTCTGACTGTACCAATACCAGCAATTCTGCAAGATGTATTATTACCCATCAAAACGGCACCACTCGAAACCGTTTCATATGTTGAAAACCAGTCACGATTGGGACACATATGAAACGTACAACCAGAATCAAGAATCCATTCCTCACTCTGCTTCAAATCAGCATCAGTGGCAACGAGAAGTTCACCGTCACTGTAATTTTCGGCAACATCAGCCTCACCAGACTTCTCTGATTGTTTTCCCCTCAAATTTTCACCTGCCCTTTTATTCTTATTCTGCAGCTTATAACATTCAGATTTGATGTGACCCTTCTTCTTGCAATAATTACAGATCTTATCGCTATTTCTGCCCCTGATATTACCATCAGAGTCTTTCTCCTGAGTCCTTCCTCGAATAATAAGACTCTCACCCTGAGCCTCAGATCCTTCGACAAGCTGTTTCATTTTTTCTTTTGAGAATAATGAATCATAAACTTCATTCAAAGTAAGAGTATCACGACTATATAAAATGATATCTCTAAATGCCGTATATGACGAGGGTAAAGAACAAAGTAAGATTAATGCTAAATCTTCATCGTCATATTTGACCTCCAAAGCCTCTAAGTCAGAGACAATTTCCTTAAACACGGTCAAGTGATCTCTTAATGACGTACCTTCTGTCATGCGATGAGAATACAAACGTTGTTTCAGACCCAATTTGCTCGTAAGACTTTTTCTCATGCACAACTGCTCCAGTTTTAGCCATAGTGCAGCAGCGGATTTCTCCTTCAAAACATCCTGTAAAATCTCATTCGATAGGTGAAGGTAGATCTGAGATAAAGCTTTTCGATCCTTACGTTCCTTTTCCTCCTTTGTCCGTGTCGAGGGTATGTTGTCTATCCCGAACAGTGCGTCGTCCAAGTCCATATGCGCTAGCACCGCTCGCATCTTAACCTGCCACAGCGTAAATCTGGTGTTGCGATCCAAAAGCGGAATATCATACTTCATGCTTACCATTGTCATTAATCCCGTTTGAAATCCTCAAAACCAACCTTGCTCTGATACCACTTATTACGAGATTAGAACAGAAAAAACGGCAACAAGAATAATAGAGAACACACCAGATTTACGTGGAAAACCCTTGACAGGAAAAAACCACGGGCAAAGGAGGAAAAATCACTAAGAACGACGGAATACAAAGTCGGATACTCTTATATCATAATAAAGTAAAGAGAAATAGAGAAAAAGAGAGGTAGAGAAAAGAAAGAACAAATAACCAAATAACTTTCTTGATTGATTGATCTAACTTGTCCATGAGATACACAATTTATAGGGACCTTAGAATACTTAGTCAAATAAAAAATTAATAACGAAATTGTTAATTAACAGATTTATAAAGAATCTGTTAATTAACATATTAATAAGAAAATATCTAATAAATATTAACGGATTAAACAGAATTCGGGTCACCAAATTCTAACATAGAGACATCGACCTTATCTGTCAAATTCAAGCCATTGCCAGACTGCTGCTCGGTTAGGATGGTTCTTTGGTATTTGGGTAGTGCCTCTCAAGAGATCCGGAAATTATACCTCTTCGGCGGAGATGGAGATCTCGATCGTTGGCCTTCTCCTCCGCCTCCTGATGGATAAATTACATTGATAGGGATGAGCAATTTGGGATGGACATGTGGCACGGAAAAGTTATGTGATAGGACCCACCGAACCGGTGCCCCAAAATCAAATCAGGAATCAAACTCCCGATACTATATCAGGAGAACAAAAAAAACCCCGAGGTCAGACCAGGAATCGGACTCTCGAGACTATCTCGGGAGAACGGAAAAAAACTCCGAAATCAATTCGGGAGATAAGACTTTGTGACTGACTCGGGAGAGTAAAGCCCAAAGATCAGTGTAGGGATAAGAAAGATATGCTTCAAGTACCCGCTCCTCCTTCCAGAATAGGAAAGTCATCAGGTAATTATTGTTCGCAACGCATGGTAATTAGGGTCTTAATAGTCGTAGTGGTCGTTACCTTAAAAGAACAGCTATCAAGTAACCGATGATTAAGGAACGTCGAGGAGGGCGTGGGGGCACGTGTGAGGAAGGCATCAGGTATATAAGATGTCTCGGCACCCAAGTAAAGTGGCGTAAGCTTTTCAGAATTATAGTACTTTGATTTCTCGTTGTTCTCCTGAAAAGAGAGAGTTATGACTTGAACGTCGGAGAGGGCTCCACCGGAACATCTTCCAGTGCATCCCGTTTATGCTCGTGTTAATCTCGCAGGCGTCGACATCCTCTCCCCATCATTACTGTCGTGGGATGCGCTTTGGTGATCTGTCATCCTCGTCGTTCGCTTCCGGAACAAGTTTGACGCCGTCTGTGGGAACCATCTAAGCACAAGAAGTAACACTGCGATGGCGAAACCAGAAGGACAACCCATCATCTTGACACGGGATGAGTTGGACCGCTTAGTCGCCAACGTCGTGCAAGGGGTGCTGGAGCAGCATCAGATTGAACAAGCCGTCTCTCAATGAGTGGCTCCGATGCAGGCCAAAATCCCAAGAACGTTGGCCTCACTCAATCGAAATCGATGATCTGTATCGCTGTCCGAAGGTTACTTTTAGAGCCAATGGACTAAAACTAAACCTCGCTAAATATTTGTTTGGGGTGAAAAGTGGTTGGTTCCTCAGGTACATGGTAACAAAGGGAGGAATTGAAGCTAATTCTAAGAAAGTGTAAGCTATCCTCAACATGTCATCCCCTGGCAATTTCAAAGACGTACAACGACTTAATGTCAGATTTACAGCTCTGTCCCGGTTCATCTCCAGATCCGCTGACAAAACTTTATCATTCTTCAAAATTCTGTGGAAAGATGTCAAATTCGAATGGGATGATCAATGTGAGAAGGATTTTACAGATTTAAAAACATATCTCTCTGAACTCCCCATCCTATATAAGCCGTTGGAAGGAGAAACGTTGTTTGTTTACTTGTCTACAGTTGAGCAAGTTGTAGGTTCTGCACTTATTCATGAAGAAGATCGCCAAGTTGCCGAGCTGCCCAAGCATTGCCGAGCAAGGAATAATACTTGACGAGCAACCTTTGTCAATGCCTGAGCTAATTGATTTGGTCGAGCTGCTTGGTGTTGCCGAGCTGTTGGATTAATTGTCGAGCTACTTGTTTAATGGTGTTGCCCGAGCTGCTTATTCTCGACAAGCTTGCCAAATAATTTCGAGCAATTTAATGTCTTGTTGGGCCGGATAATTTTGCTGGTTTTACAGTTAAGCTTATTTGCCATGCAGAGCTGGAATATTTATTATTAAACTGGACTTCTTGCATAATTGTTTGCCTATAGGTAACAATACCGAGCTGGATTTATTTCTAGAGAAGGATTATTGCTCTGTGCTATTGGTTGAGCTGTAATTTTATTATGGTTGTGATAAATTATTAGTGCCCAAGCTCCTGAGCTGCCGAGCTCCCGGACTGCTGTTTAAATGCCTAGTTACTGAGCTCTCGAGCGGCTGCTCAATGTGGTTGAGCTGCCCATGATCTTTGCGTAGCTGATCATTATGTGGCCGAGTCAACCATTATTTGTCGGCCTTCTTATTATTTGCTGAGCCAAAGTAATGGAGAGTTATGTCGTGGAATTATCTTCCTCCTATTCTCTCTTTCCCTTAAGCAGGCCAAGCAAGGATTAATGACAAGTTTTTATGGCTCTCCATGTCAATTGCCCAAGTTGGATTATTTGTGCATTATCTTGAGTATGTCGAGTTGTTCTCTTTGAACATGTCGAATTTGTTTAACTACCAAGCTTATTGCCCAAGCTGACTAATTATCCTGACGAAACGGAGCAGAAAGATAAGGAAAATATCTACTTTCGCAAAAGATATTTGCTTTCCCGGAAGATAAGAATCATTTACAACGATTCTAGTTATTCCATTAGATCCTAAGATCAATATAATGTTCATAACTCTAAAACCTGTCTCCTTGAAGTGCCTCTAGAAATTTGTAGGGACTTCATAAAGAGAGATGAAGGCGTCCATTGAGACGTGTTGTTGCGTTGGTGCCCTTAAACGGGCGCCTAGCCTACCAGCTAGGAGCCATGAGCCCAGCTCGTTAGTCCCAGCTGAGAGCCCTACGGAGGCACAGTAAGGGAAGAAAGATGAATGCGTCCATCAAGGCGTGTTGTTGTATTAACACCTCCCCTGTTCGGGGTCGAACATATATTATCCTGTTCGAGATCCAATCTCCACCGTTCGGGGTCGAGCATATATTATCCTGTTCGAGATTCAGTCTCCCCCATTCAGGGTCGAGCATATATTATCCTGTTCGAGATTCAGTCTCCCCCGTTCGGGGTCGAGCATATATTATCCTGTTCAAGATTCAATTTCCCTCGTTCGGGGTTGATCATATATTTTCATGTTCGGGATTCAATCTCCCACGTTCGAGGTCGAACTTATTATATTATCCTGTTTAGATTCAGACTCGTCATGGGGGACTATGCCCAAGATTAGAAGACCTAGTCATGGTGTTGTGGATGCCTGATCGGGAGCAGTCGAAGATCCTAACATTTTGAGATGCCGAGGATGCCCAAGACGTGTAGACCCGGTCGTGTTGTTGAGAGTGCCTGGTCGGGAGCAGCCGAAGATCCTACCATCTTGTGGTGCCGAGGATGCCCGAGATGTGTAGACTTCGTTGTGGTGCTGTAAATGCCCGACTGGGAGCAGCCGAAGATCCTACCATCTTGAGTTGCCGACGATGCCCAAGATGTGTAGACCTGGCCGAGCTGTTGAGGATGCCTGGTCGAGAGCAGCCGAAGTTCCTACCATCTTAAGGTGCTGAGGATGCCCAACTAGGAGCTGTCGAAGATCCAACTATCTTGTGGTGTCGAGGATGCCCAAGATGTGTAGACCTAGATGAGGTGCTAAGGATGCTCGGCCAAGAGCGATCGAAGATCCTACCATCTTGTGGTGCCAAGGATGCTCATGATGTGTAGACCTGGCTGTGGTGATGTGGATGTCCGACCGGGAGCAGTCGAAGATCCTACCATCTTGTGGTGCCGAGGATGCCCAAGATTTGTAAACCTGACCATGGTGCTGAGGATGTCCGACCAGGAGAAACCGAAGATCCTTCCATCTCATATTGCCGAGGATGCCCAAGATGTATAGAGCTGGCTGTAGTGCTGAGGATGCTCGGCCGGGAGCATTCGAAGATCCTACCATCTTGTGGTGTAGAGGATGCCCAAGATGTGTAGACCTGGCAGTGGCGCTGAGGATGCCCGATCGGGAGCAACCGAAGATCCTATCATATTATGGTGCCGAGAATGTCCAAGATGTATAGACCTGGCCGTGGGGTTGAGGATGCCCGACCGGGAGTAGCCGAAGATCCTACCATCTTGTGGTGTCGAGGATGCCCAAGATGTGTAGACCTGGCCGAGGTGCTGAGAATTCTCGGCTGGGAGCAGCTGAATATCCTACCATCTTGTGGTGCCGAGAATGTCAAAGATATGTAGACCTAACCGTGGTGCTGAGAATGCCCGGCCAGGAGCAACCGAAGATCTTACCATCTCGTGGTGCCGAGGATGTCCAAGATGTGTAGACCTGGACGTGGTGCTGAGGATGCCCGGCCGGGAGTAGCTGATGATCCTACTATCTCATGGTGCCAAGGATGCCATGATAGTATTGTGGCGTCAAGCTAGAGGGGTGTGAATAGCTTTCGTTCGATTTTCTACCTACAACGTTAGCGTGCGCAAGCGGAAACAAGAATAACAAAAATAAACAAACGCTAACACGTCACCTTTACGTGGTTCGGAGATAAAGCTCGTACTCCACGGCTGTCTGTAAGGTGGACGATCCCGATCTGTCGGTGGATGACTCCCCGAATGCCCTCCGGCTAGCTCATGTAGCTCCTTGTGGGTGGAGAAACCTCGTCATAACCCGAACGACACTTCTGAGCACAACAGACTACTAATGAGCTCTTACCAAGCTCATTTCACCAAAAAAAACTCTCAGCCAAAACCGAGCCCCTTTAAATAGTGCTTAAGGCTGAGAAACCCGCTACCAGTCGACTGGTCCATTACCAGTCGACTGGTCCCACCTAAATTCGACTGTTGCAAGCTCAACGTTCAAATTTCCAGTCACAACCAGTCGACTGCCCCATTAGCAGTCGACTGATCTTTCTGTGGCATATACCAGTCGACTGCCTAGACACCAGTCGACTGGTGTACTTCCACACCTAAGGTTTCCTTTCCCGAGTACACATCTCTCAGCAGTCGAACCCTAGGATTTCCCGAGTACATTTCACTCAGCACTCGTACCCTCACGACTCAGCTGACTCTTCACCAGCAGCCTCGATTTGTTGCCTTCGCGCCCTCTTGGTCTTTGGCTCCCGTGCCTCAGATGCGCCTACAAGCCCTCGGCTTGCCTCCATGCCATCCTTCACGCATGCCTCGAAGTCCGCGTCCCTCGGCTCATCGTCCCTGCTTTGTCCATGGTCCCTCGGATGCGCACACAAGCCCACGACTTGCCTCCATTCCATCCTTCACCGTACTCGAAGCCGTCCAGCCAAGTCCATGTGTATCCTGCAAACTTGCACACTCAAATACACATATCAAATACAAGGGTGACCTAACTTAAATCCTTTGCCCAAACATCAAAACACATGGTCATTCCGGACCATAGATTGCCCCAACAATCTCTCCCTTTTTGATGTTTGGCAATACGTTTAAGTTAGGGAAAACAAATAGCAACAACAATGCTAATAACCATTTTGGACTTACGTCGCCAAGACTCCATCTCGGACTTACACTGCCAATGCATATGCAATGCAAACATGGATCCTATCACAAGGCATCCCAACACCTAACTTCCCCAAGAGTTAGGACTTTACCAGAACGGGTTTTTTAAAACCTCTCCAAGGCTCCCCCTACATTGGACTTACAAAGGCTTTTTAAGAACCTCTCCAATGTTCCCCTTACGCCACCAATTGAGCAACAAGGCTCCCCCTTTACCTAAGCTCCCCCTGGACCTAAGATTTCTTGCAAAGGTGTGTTTGGTTTTCCACTTAAACCCAACACTTCTCCCCCTTTGTCACACATCAAAAAAACTTCAATAATTTCCCTCCTATTGGATCTTTTAACCCCGAATGATCATAAACACAGTATACTAACCCCCCATAAGATTACACACTTGTTTTACATCATTAAGATACTTTTCGACTGCTGAAAAACCATTTCAGCCAACATCAGTCGACTGCCCCATCTACCAGTCGACTGATACTATGAAAAACTCAATTTCAGCATTTCTGACCCAAATTCAGAAATGCACCAGTAATTCCACAAATCTCCAAAAATTCCCAAATTTTGTAGAGATGTTTGTGGTACCTATATCTACTTGGAAAAAATACATCCAACCATGTATATATCACCAGCCCCAAGATTGACACAAAACTCAAAACTAGCTAAATGGTTCAATTGAACCTTGACCTAAAGTCCTAGTTTTGACCTCCTCTTGATGTCTCTGCCCATACCAAACCACAATGCATCCCTAGCATTGATTTATATGGTATTTACACATCATAAACCAACTTTCATGTTATATGACCCCAATGTCATATTTCCATCCATGATACACAACTCCAATGTGCCAAAACCCACGAATTGAGACTCAAATCCGTCTTCAACTCCTTTGGCATACTTCATGAACCTTCTAGACTTCTGAGAGAAACTCTCCCGGATCCATAGACCATGGGTCCCAACTTGGCTCCTAGAGCTCCCCCTTGAGCTCTTAGCCTTAGCCACATCCCTAGGTGACTCATTCACAAACACAAGGTCACACCGGAGTACCTCCGATGACTCTTGGTCTACAACCCTAACCTTCTTAACATTGGATCCCTTGTCCTTAGTTAAGACCTTCTTCTTGCTTTTAAATGGCATACCCTTGCCATTTTTGGACTTCCCCTCCTTGTCATAGTTATATGCTACCCTAGCATATTTGTTTTCATTGGCACCGGAGACCTTAGATCGATATCCTAGACCCGATCTATCATTGTTGGATTTTAGACCACCCAACACCATACCTAAATCCTTAGATCCAATAGTGAATCTATCTAGGGTTTTCTCTAACCTATCAAGCTTTGCCCTCAAGGCTTGATTTTCTCTTTCTAGGTTTTCAAACCTAGAATCAACATGTCCACCATTCCTAGACCTACTCATTCTAGGCATGTGTCTTCCCTTCTTGGGATTAATGTCTTGGTCCTTAGGTCTAAAGGTCTTAGATTTATCATGATGCATGATTTTCCTAGGGTTTTGATTTACAATATTAACCCTACTCCTATCATGATATTTAAATCCAAAATTATGCATGGGTAAATAATTAATATTATTTTTAACATGCATGGAGGAGTTTAAATTTGAATTACATTTAAACTTAAAGTTAGGGGTTACCTCCCTTACCCTTGCAGCTCCCCCTTAACATGACCTTCTCTTCTTCTCCATCTTCTCCCATTTCCTCAAATGCTCTAATTTCTTGAGTTCTCCTTTCTTGGAGCATTTGGAGTGGTAGTGCCCTAGCTCTCCACACGTGAAGCACTTTATATGCTTCTTATCCTTCTTTGCTCTATCCCTACAACTCATGTTAGTTTTCAAATTACTTGAATTGAGTTTAGAGTTTACCTCCTTGTTCTTATCCAATGGACACTTGTCCTTATAGTGTCCCTTTTGATTGCACCCAAAGCAAATTATGTGGCCTTTTGACTTTATTTTGGTGGAGGTGGGAGCTTCTTCTTGCTCCGGTGTTGAAGCGGGTCTCTCCTCCCCCTCAATTCTTGAAGTGAAGACTTCTTCTTCTTCCCTTGTTGAAGTGGATGATCTCTTACTTCCTTGTGCCACTTCTCTTGATGATATAGATGAATTTTCACTTTCTTCTTTCTCTTCTTGGACCATTGTTTTTATTGCCTTTGGCTCTTCCACTTTTTGAGCTTGTATAGGATTTTCATGAATTGCTCCCAACTTATTCCATAGCTCATGTGCATTTTGATATGCTCCTATACCACTAATTACATCATTAGGCAAAACATTAAGCAATATTGAAATTATCTTTTCATTTGCCTTTGATAGGGCTTGTTGCTCCTTGGTCCAATATCTAGGTCAGTGTTTTTTCCCATGCTTATCTCATGGAATTTCGAATGGCTCTTCTAGTACTATCATGCACTTCCAATCCATGCCAAACCACGTCTTCATTCGCATTCTCCAATAGTCGAAATCTTCGCGATCATAGGGAGGTGGAACGTTGATGTCATCACCCAACTTTTCTTCAATCGTCATCTCCTCTAGCTTTTGCTTTCTCGGCGGTTAGTCCGTAAATGAGCCACCTGGCTCTGATACTACATGTTAGTATCGTGGCGTCAAGCTAGAGGGGGGGGAGGGGGTGAATAACTTTCGTTCGATTTTCTACCTACAACGTTAGCGTGCGCAAGCGGAAACAAGAATAACAAAAACAAACAAATGCTAACACGTCACCTTTACGTGGTTCGGAGATAAAGCTCATACTCCACGCTGTCCGTAAGGTGGATGATCCTGATCCGTCGGTGGATGACTCCCCGGATGCCCTGCGGCTAGCTCGTATAGCTCCTTGTGGGTGGAGAAACCTCGCCACAACCTGAACGACACTTTTGAGCACAACAGACTACTAATGAGCTCTAACCAATGTCATTTCGTCAAAAAACTCTCAGCCAAAACCGAGCCCCTTTAAATAGTGCTTAAGGCTGAGAAACCCGCTACCAGTCAACTGGTCCATTTCTAGTCAACTAGTCCCACCTATATTCGACCGTTGCAAGCTCAACGTTCGAATTTCCAGCCACCACCAGTCGACTGCCACATTAGCAGTCGACTGATCTTTCTGTGGCATATACTAGTCGACTGCCCAGACACCAGTCGACTGGTCCACTTCCACACCTAAGATTTCCCTTTCCTGAGTACACTTCTCTCAGCACTCGAACCTTGGATTTCCCGAGTACATTTCACTCAGCACTCGTACCCTCACGACTCAACTGACTCTTCACCAGCAACCTCGATCTGTTGCCTTCACGCCCTCTTCGTCTTTGGCTCCCGTCCCTCAGATGCGCACACAAGCCCTCGGCTTGCTTCCATGTCATCCTTCACACATGCCTCAAAGTTTACGTCCCTGGGCTCATCGTCCCTGCTTTGTCCATGGTCCCTCGGATGCACACACAAGCCCACGGCTTGCCTCCATGCCATCCTTCACTGTACCCAAAGTCGTCCAGCCAAGTCCATGTGTATCCTACAAACCTGCACACTCAAATATACATATCAAATACAAGGGTAAACTTAACTTAAACCTTTTGCCCAAATATCAAAACACATGGTCACTCCGGACCATAGATTGCCCCAACATGCCCAAGATGTAAAATGGTGCCGAGGATGCCCAAGATGTGTAGACCTGACCGTGGTGCTGAGGATTCCCGATCAGGAGCAACCGACAATCCTACCATCTCGTGGTGCCAATGATGCCCAGGATGTGTAGACCTGGCCATGGTGCTGAGAATGCCCGGCTGGGTGCAGCCGAAGATCCTACCATCTTGTGGTGTCGAGGATGCCCAGGATGTGTAGACCTGGCCATGGTGCTGAGAATGCCCGGCTGGGTGCAGCCGAAGATCCTACCATCTTGTGGTGTCGAGGATGCCCAAGATGTGTAGACCTGGCCAAGGTGCTGAGGATGCTCGACCGGGAGCAGCTGAAGATCCTACTATCTTGTGATGCAGAGGATGCCTAAGATGTGTATACCTGGACGAGGTGCTAAGGATGTCCGGCCAGGAGCAGCCCAAGATCCTACTATCTTGTGGTGCCGAGGATGCCAAGATACTGTAGACCTAGCCGAGGTGTTGAGGATATCCGGCCGGGAGCAGCCCGGACTCATATCATCCTGAGGTACCGAAGATACTTAAGATATATAAGCCTAACCGAGATGTTGAGGATACCGAGCCTTAAAACTCGTAAAAACTCTTGGACTAACTCAAAGGACCGTCTTGGGTCAAGTGACAAATGTTTCGATTCCTTAGACCCAACAAGTCATTGAGAGAGAAGGAATGGTAATATGGGCCCTGCAGATACTTCGCTTCCCTTCATCGTGCCACCAGCCTAATCAGTTAGTTATACTTCTTTCGATTAGACTTGAAGAGGAGATTTGTGATAAGGATGAGTAACCCGGGATGGGCACGTGGCATGGGAAAGCTACGTGGTAGAGCCCATCGAACTAATGCCCCGAGGTCAGACCGGGAATTGGACTCCCGAGACTATATCGGGAGAATAGAAGAAAGCCCTGAGGTCAAATCGAAAATCGGGCTCCCGAGACTATCTCGGGAGAATGGGAAAAGACCCCGAGGTTAGCTCGAGAGATAAGACTCCGAGACTAACTTGGGAGGGTGGAGTCCAAAGATCAGCATAGGGATAAGAAAACTAGGCTTCAAGTACCCGCTACTCCTTCCAGAACAGGAAAGTTATCAGATAATTATTGTTCGCAACGCATGGTAGGACCTTAATAGTAACAGTGGTCGTTACCAGAAGAGAACAACTATCAAGTAATCGATGAATAAGGAACGTGGAGGTGGACGTGGGATACGTGTGAGGAAGACATCAGGTATATAAGATACCTCGGCATCCAGGTAAAGGGGGAGGGGTTAAGCTTTCCAGAATTATAGTACTTTGATTTTTTTATTGTTCTCCTGAAAAGATAAAGTTCTGATTTGATCGGAGAGTGCTCCATCGGAATATCTTCTGATGCATCCCTTTTACGCTCGTGTTAATCTCGCAGGCATCTACATCCTCTCCCCATAATCGTCGCCATGGGTTGCGCTTTGGTGATTCATTATCCTCGTCGTTTGCTTCCGGAACACACACCATCTTTTGGATTTGCTTGGAGGCACTAGCGTCGTTCATCTTCCCATTCTGGTTGGCTTCTGATCGTTTGGGAACGGGAGCGGAGAAGATCGACTGCATATTGTTGTAAATACAAACCCAACTTCACATCCTAATGGTTCATTATCATACATCAATTCTCCGTCTGTTAGTTGATGGCGGAGGTAAATGCTTGTATTCATCCAACTTCTCTATACAAAAGACGATCTGTTCATCCTAGTATTCTCGTAAATTCATTTCAGATTCAATACAAATTAGATAAATCATGAGAACTATTAACTCAGACATTATAGCTAACGTGGGGGTTGGACATATTGACTTTATTAGGTTTTAACTCTCTAATACTTATGTACTAATTTATTATAAGTCCATCTAACTGTGGGCTAGGATAGGATAAAGAATCATAAATTATTTTCACTAAAAAAATACCACCTCATATATTAAAAATATTTTTATTCTATTGTTATAATATTTTTAATTAAAATTATACTAACATGCTCAAATTTACTAATTAAAATTATTTAATATTAGTTAAAATTAAATCAACTTAATTAAAATTGCATATATATATTAAAATAATTTTGATCAAAATTATGACTACTTATAGTCACCAAAATTACTCTCAGCAATTATAATTAAAGTGCTCCAAATTTTATTTAAAATTAATTTATGTTACAGCAGCTTTTCACCCAGATTGCTCCCATTAGAATAGTTTTTATTATAATTATTATAACAATATTTTTAAAAATATTCTTTCCGAAATAATGAATTGATTATTTTATATTATAATAATTTGAGAAATAATTACTATACATTAATTTTTAAATTAAATTAAATTGGTTTGGATTTGAGCGATGGGGTTGAATCAACTAGCCTTGACATGTCTCTTATCGGGCATGGCTCAATTTGCACCATTCACACCATTTACACCATTAGTTGTAAAAAGGTAGAACCGTCACCTTAGCGGTCTCTTGGTTCCGGCCCCACAAATATTCAGATGGGATAAATCACGATTTTATTGGTGTGATAAGGCGTCTGGGGCCGAGAGGATTTAAATCAGCAGATCAGGATTTTACTCCGTATACGATTGACGACTCTCGAATCTGAGACCTTCATTATAAACAGCCAGATACCTTACCAACCGAGTCAGCCTGTGAAGGCTCATTTGCAGCATTAGTGATCAAGCTCATAAGCGCTCTCCCATGTTGGCCTAGTTTATACCTGCATAAGTATTTATTGTTATGGTGCAGGTTGCGGTCAATTCTCAACTGATGAAAAAATATTTTGTTGGGGCTTGGTATTCTCATTTAAAAGGTCGATAAAATATTTTTCTTTGTTTATTCTTTTCTAAAATGTATGAGAACGTCTTGAAAATTAAAACCTACTACTTCACATTTTGTCTCCAGTGATCTAGCTCATGTATCAGTCACATAGATGGCGTTTCATTTGGATCATATTTGCGGCTTAGACTTGACTAAATAAGAAGATGCCAGTAACAATCAATCATGACTCAGTCAATGACCAATGACAATCATAAATCAGTAAGAACTAAAACACTAATTAATCCGAATCTATTGGCTGTCACACCAATGAGCACACCATCCGACCGGAGATAGCCGCATTAATTGAAGAAGAGTCATTCAACAGCAATAACTAAGCGTGATTAGTGTGAAATCTTCTAAACAAGGGTCCGATCAGGGGCGAATTTACATGAAAATTCGGATAGTCATAACCTTCCTAAATTTTTAATAATATTATTTTTATTTACAAATTTTTATTTTTTTGGTATAATAATTTTTATTTTTTTAATATATATATATAATTTGACTCAAAAAAATATATCTTTATAGTGAATTTCATGGTAAATTTAATTTTTATTTTAACAGTTCAAATTCTTTAGATGAATAATTTTTTTAAAAAAATCTCTCTATTTTTTAAATTTTAATTAAATATATATTATATATTTTTAAAAAATTAAAAAAATATTATTATAATAATTATTTTCTTAATTATTATTATAATAATTATTTATGTTATTTACAATCCGTCGTTACCTTCGACCGGTTCGTATACCGTTTCTCATCAAGTTTGGTATTTTTATTCATGGTGGGTGGCATAGCTAGATAGCCCCACGTGGCATATGCATGCTTTTCGTTTGACGCAGGCCGTTCGCTGCATCTTCCCAATGTTTCGTTATTTAGACATGTGTGTTGTGCTGCCGTTATTTGATTGGTTGGAAGTGGAAGTAACCATTTCGATTATAACTAGATTCCCACACGCCGTATGTTTTTTGCTACACGTGTCGAACTACTTTTGGAAATGAGGAACATCAGGTGAGATATGAGGTACACGATTCACCAAATAGCACCAACTGGGTGCTCATGAAGTGTCCTTCCTTTAATTGATCCCAAAATTAAAAATTCTAAGTAACAATCCGATTTCCGTATGCAGTAAATTTCAATGAGTTCGAGTCGAAGATTAATTAAGTATAACAGTGATCCCGGATAATTATTTTAATAAATTTTAAAATTAATTTTTTATTGAGTATCTACCTTTCTAGTACAAAAGATTATTGTATTAGATTAAAATATTCATTAAATTTATTTATCTGTATTTAATAGAATCAAATATACTAAATTTTTTAAATGAATATTATCACGTTTAATATAGTAAATAATACGTGACAAATAATTTAAAATATTTTCAGAATAAAAGGAAACACTCACTTGATATTTTTTAAAGCAACGAATTGTTGGTTAGTCAAATAGACAGCAACAGCTTGGCTCTTTGCGTCATCTGTCGTTTCCCGTGGCATCTTGGCGCATGCTGTTCTTGAATCTTGAGTTCTTGCTAAAAATAATCATGGCAATGGGCCCACCCAACCAATAATTCACATCGGCCAAAACAACAGATACATGCATACAAGTGGAAAATATATTTTTTTAGAAAAATAAAAATAATCTAATAAAAAATGCGATCTGACTTGCTGACTGATAATGACAGCAATTGAGGGCTTACGAGTCCAAATATTAGTGGATTCTTGTCCACTTCCCAGCAATTTCCCTGTGCAAAATCATGCTCCGCTTCGCATCTCGGCGACACGTTTTGTCTGACAAATCCCTCGCCGTTGAATCCCCACGCGCTTCTTCATCGCCCTATATATTCAACTCGCGCGGGAAGCACCTCGATCCATCTTCCACTACAGTCCAGCGCGGGAAATCCATGGAGGCCAAAGCCTGCGCTGCTGCTCTGCTCGCCGAGCTCAGCCAAGCCATGGAGCTGCTCAAGGAGCTGGAGTTAAATCTGCATTCCCTTGACCTCTGCAAGGCTTTAACGCGCAGGATCGCTTCCTCCATCCACAACTCAATTCTCATGGCCGAATCCATCGGCGCCAACGCCGGCCGCGATCGGCCCATCTGCTCCTCGCTCGCTCTGCGACGTCGAGCGGAGACGCCCAGGATAAGGTACGTGCTTCGCCCTGCGACCTCGAGCACCGACGATATATGAAGGATTTTGATTTAATTTGCAGGAAGTCGCTAAGATTATGGCGGACAGTTGAAGACCCGGGGGAGGACGACGGCTTCACCTGGAGGAAGTACGGGCAGAAAGAGATCCTCGGAGCCAAATATCCAAGGCCAGTCACTACATTCACAGAACAGTATGGGCCATGGCAGTCCATCTCATTCGACCAAAACCATTCTGACGAGCTTTTCTCGATCGCCGCAGGGCCTATTTCCGGTGCACTCATCGTACCACGCACGGCTGCCCCGCGAAGAAGCAGGTGCAGAGATCGGACGAGGACCCGTTGGTCTACGACGTCACATACCACGACGACCACACTTGCCTCGAGCAGCCAAGGGAGGAGGAGCAGGGCGTCGCTCGCGGTGCAATTCAGCACGATCAGGAACAGATTGCGGCGACGCTGGAACTTGAAGGAGAGGAGAAGAACTTCGCGGGGCAGATTGCGCCTTCCTTTGAGCCCGTGGAGGAGCAGTTTGTGTTTTTCCCTGCTTCGCCGTTCCAGTTTGGGGTCTTTCATGGAGCAGAGACCAGCAGTTTGCTTCCGATGGAGTTCGACGAAGACTTGGAGATCAACCCTGTCAACATCTGGGCATGAGTTGAATTGATGCAATAATTGATTTAGACTGAAGGAATTGATGTTTAATTTGTCGTTTCATATTTATAATGGATGGTAAGATTGATAGTTAATATACGAAGTGTTAATATTACAAGGTCAGAGATTAAATTTAGATAAAATCATATATTTGTTTTTTTTCACGTGTTAGTCATTATTTAGATTAGTAGTTCCCTGGTATTTCTTTTCCTAAGATGAGTGAGTAGGAGTGTTGGAGTGGACCAATTGTCTTTTGCCGCCTTGATACATCATATATTACAGTGGAAGGATGTCAAATTATAATTTAGATACTCGAGATTTAATTCTCAGTTATGGTATATTTTATAAAAGTTTTTCTCCAAATGAGATACGTAACCATAGGATATTAGACTTCTGGACCGTCCGCCGTAAGTACTTTTCGATTTATCTTTGCGGCCCGTACAAAACTTTCGTAGAACTGAATTGATCATCCCAAATTTGATTATTACCTAGTTTATCATTTTTTTTCATGAGGTATCATCATCCGAGTATAATCGAGTTGGTTATCCTATGATATATTTATAAAAATAGATAAGGGTTGATTTCTCATGAAAAATAGATAAGGATTGATTTATGATGAATATAAAAAAATACCATCTCATTTTATATGATCATCTATTTGATTTTTTAATTTATCTCTGCCTAAATGAAACCAATTATACAGAATACTCGGGACATTATATGATTTTTTTTAAAAAAATTAATGCATCATGTATCTCGTATGTTATATAGAATATGAGATCCCTTAGTATAATTAGTATTATAGGAAACGATTGAATGCACAATGACAACTCAAATCATAAATAAAGTTTGATACGGTTAAAGATCCGTCGTTCCGTCCGAAATCAAATAATAGGTTGACTTAGCCAAGTCAAAGTCTTTTAGATCGAACTTTGATCCGCTTCTGCTAAATCAGTTTCTGTGGGGACTTTCGGTTGAATTAGTTTTTAGCGGACAACTTCTGTCAGGTCGGTATCTGGATAATCGGATGTCGGTGAGTCCGGTTACTAAGGACATCCGTAATTATTTAACATCTTTAACATTATAACACACTACAAGAAAATTATGATTTCACAACATCTGAAAGACAACATTTTTTTAAAAAAGCGTTGTCTTTTTTTTTAACAACGCTTTTAGCGAAAACCGTTGTCTATGTTTTTTTATTTCTTATTAAAGACAACGCTTTCAAATACGCGTTGTCTATTGACCTTTTTTTTAGATTAAAGACAACGCTTTTCAAAAAGCATTGTGTTTGAGTATTTTTTTAGTATCTATAATAATAAAACTTTAGCAAATTTTGTTTATGTAAAATACAGTGTAAAAATAATAAAATAAAATAAAATTAAAAATAATAATTAATAAATAAATAAAAACATATATATACATACAAATATATATATACACATATATAAAAATACTATAAATATGAGATAAAATTAGAAATAATTTTATGAAAAATTTTAGAATAATTTTTTTGAATTTTAAAAATATTTACAGGGATAATTTTGAATTATTTAAGAAAAAAATTAGATTTAAATTATCTAATTTAAAAATTAAATAAGTTTTAAATTAGAATTTAAAAATTATATAATTTTTAAATTAGATTTTAAATTTTTATTTTTAACTCCTCCTCTCGTATAAAATTAGGGTCATGTGCCATAAACCTCCCGATCGACCCGACTCCTCCTCCCCGTGCCCTAACCCTCGAAGCAGCAGTGGGAGATCTTGCGCGGCGACCTCGGTGGGATTCTTGGCTTCTCGGTTCGTGCTGCTCCACACTACAAAAAAACAGTTATTTAGGGACGAAATTTTGGGACAAATATTTTTCGTCCCAAAATTGCAACAAATTTGGCGACAAAAAAAATATTTGTCGCAAATTAGGAACGAATTTAGCAACGAAATACGTTCGTCGCAATTTAGCAACAAAATATTTTTCGTCCCAAAATTCAGCAACGAATTTAAATATTCGTTGCAAATTCTGCGACGAATCTGCAACGAATTTAATATTTGTTACAAAATTTGCGACGAATAATAGATTCGTCCCAGAATTCCTCAAAAATATAATAATAATTATAATTAAGTTTTATAAATCAGGGACGAATCTTGGATTCGTCCCAAAATCTGGGACGAAACATTATATTCGTCCCAGAATCTGGGACGAATCCTGTTTTCGTCCCTGAATCTGGGACGAAACTTTATATTCGTCCCAGAATCTGGGATGAATCCAGGATTCGTCCCAGAATTAAAAATTAATTATAAATACATAAATTGAGTCCAAAACCCTACCTAGAGATATCGAAATTACACGAAATCGGTTCATACGTGTTCGTCTACTTCTCCTGAATTTATAAGTGCTCCCAAATATAAATTTAAATATTTTGATCCAATATTTTTTATATTGATAGTTAAATAAAATATATAAATGTATATACAGCTAATTAATCATGAGTTCAATATGAGTCAGAGTTACAAATTGATGTTAGAGAGATAGTTCTCGGAATGATACAAAATTACTTCTATGTGTTTGTCTTGTTCTCCTGATTATAAAAATGTTATCAAACATTATTGACTCCAAATTAAATATATTTAATTTATTAACATAAACTTTTTAATACTAAACTATTTAAAAAATTAAATTCGGATAAAAAAATCATTGGTTATGATATCTTAATTTAAATTTATATTTGAGGGCACTTATAAATTCAGGAAAAGCAGACGAACACGTAGGAACTAATTTCGTGTAATTCCAATATGTCTAGGTAGAGTTTTGGACTCAATTTATGTATTTATAATTAATTTTAATTCTGGGACGAATCCAGGATTCGTCCCAGATTCTGGGACGAATCTAGTAATTCGTCCCAGATTCTGGGACGAATTTAGGAATTCGTCCCAGAATCTGGGACGAATTACAAGATTCGTCCCAAAATTTGGGACGAATACAGAATTCGTCCCAAAATTAAAAATTAATTATAAATACATAAATTGAGTCCAAAACTCTACCTAAACATATTGGAATTACACGAAATCAGTTCCTACGTGTTCGTCTACTTCTTCTGAATTTATAAGTGCTCTCGAATATAAATTTAAATATTTTGATCTAATATTTTTTATATTGATTGTTAAATTAAATATGTAAATATATACGCAGCTAATTAATCTTGAGTTTAATATGAGTCAGAGTTACAGATTGATGTTAGAGATATAGTTTTTGGAATGATACAAAACTACTTCTATGTGTTTGTCTAGCTCTCCTGATTATTAAAATATGATCAACCATTATTGAGGCCAAATTAAATATATTTAATTTATTAACATAAATTTTTTAATACTAAACTTTTTAAAAAAATAAATTCGGATAAAAAAATCATTAGTTTCGATATATTAATTTAAATTTATATTGGAGAGCACTTATAAATTTAGGAGAAGTAGACGAACACGTAGGAACTGATTTCGTGTAATTCCGATATCTCTAGGTAGGGTTTTGAACTCAATTTATGTATTTATAATTAATTTTTAATTCTGGGACGAATCCTGGATTCGTCCCAGATTCTGGGACGAATCGAGTAATTCGTCCCAAATTCTGGGACGAATTTAGGAATTCGTCCCAAAATCTGGGACGAATCCAGAATTCGTCCCAAAATTAAAAATAATTATAAATACATAAATTTAGTCCAAAACCCTATCTAGAGATATTGGAATTACACAAAATCGGTTCCTACGTGTTCGTCTACTTCTCCTGAATTTATAAGTGCTCTCAAATATAAATTTAAATATTTTGATAGTTAAATTAAATATGTAAATGTATATACAGCTAATTTATCATGAGTTTAATATGAGTCAGAGTTACAGATTGATGTTAGAGAGATAGTTCTTGGAATGATACAAAACTACTTCTATGTGTTTGTCTAGCTCTCATGATTATTAAAATATTATCAAACATTATTGAGGCCAAATTAAATATATTTAATTTATTAACATAAATTTTTTAATACTAACTTTTTAAAAAATTAAATTCGGATAAAAACAATTATTGGTTTCAATATATTAATTTAAATTTATATTTGAGAGCACTTATAAATTCAGGAGAAGTAGACGAACACGTAGGAACCGATTTCGTGTAATTTCGATATCTCTAAGTAGGGTTTTGGACTCAATTTATGTATTTATAATTAATTTTAATTCTGGAACGAATCCTGGATTCGTCCCAGATTCTGGGACGAATATAGGAATTCGTCCCAGATTCTGCAACGAATTTATGATTCGTCCCTAATCTGGGACGAATAGTGAAATTCGTTACTAAATTAGGGATGAAATTTGGGACGAAAAAGATTCGTCCCAAAATAACTTTTTATAAAACATCCCATCCCATCCCCTCATTTGGCCTAAACCCTAGATCTGAAGTTCGAGAGGGCGCGCGCATAGATTTGGAGCAGCGACACATACATTCTCTCCCTCTCTTTTCTTCTTTTCTCACCTTCTACACCTCCGGCGGCCGCCGGCAGCAGGGCGCGGGGCTCTGGCTGCGTCGCCCTCGAGCCGCTGGCCGCTGGCGGGCGGCGGCAGCGCGTCTCGGGCTGGTGTCGCCGGCGTCGCCCTCGAGCCGCTGGCCGCTGGCGGCCGCCGACAGCTGGCCGCGGGGCTCTGGTGGCGCCGGAAGCAGGCCGCGGGTCACCGGCAGAGGGGCTCTGGCGGCGCCGGCAGCGGGCCGCTATTTTGATGCATACCATTACTCGGGACATAGGCTAACATACAGTGAAAAAAGTGTTTTGGGTGATTCACTTCTTTGTTGATGACTAGTTTTTCACTTATTTTTTTTGGCTCATGTTCGATGAACAGATTAAAAGTGTGCTCATTCAGTTGAATGCCCGTTCAAAAGATGTTGTGCTTGATATTGCTTATGGAAAGGTTAGTAGCATCATTCTGGGCACTTGTGATATTGCTATCATTTTTCTTTAGTACCCACATGTAGTTGGTTTCATTCTATCAAGAATCTTTTCATTAGGTGCAAGGAGAGATTCTTAGAATTTTTAAAGAATACTAGTTATCATTTTTCTTGTGTAGCCACTTACATTTTATGAGAATCTTTATTCTTACAAGATTTACAGAATACCTTTTCTAGTTTTGTTTGTTTCAAACACTAATCTCTGGTAACAATTCTTTTATAGGGTGGTGATTTGATTAAATGGGACGAGGCGAAAATTGGATATTACGTGAATTTTATATAATCCTGTTAAACGCTTGCAGATGTTTATTAATTTCACTTGCTAACTTATTTATATATATATTCTGTTCAGATAAAAGACTGACAAACCTGCTATAATGGAGATTCAGAACAGCAACAACGCCGGAAGAAGTTTGGTTTCCCTGCACGCCTTATTTGTGCTGATTTTCATGAGGTAATGATCGCTTTCATCTTTTTTTCATCATCATCATCCTCATGACTGTATTGAAAGCTGAAGTGTTAGTTGTTTCATAATTATCTGAACTCTGAACTTGCCTAATATTAGTCAAATTATGTTTTCTTTGGCACCTAAAAGCAGCATTGTAGGATTAATGTCATGTTCGTTTAATGTAATTTGGTTTTCTCGTGAACTTATGTGTGCATATAAAACATTAACAGCGTTTCATTCTCTTTCTTGCAGTTCATTACTTATTTACAAGCAAATAGCTTTTGAACTTATTATTTTTCCATTTGGTTTTTGAATATTGCTATCTGATGTTAGAAATTGATTATTTAATATACCTTTCAGGAATATTACTCCAAGACAACCTAGTATAATTTTTTTCTTTCAATCTCAGGTTCCTTTAGATAAGTATTTGTAAGATGATGCTCCATTTGACATTTGCAGCTGCCAGGTGTGAGGTGACTCTTTTGATGCATGTAGAAAGCATCATGTGTTTCATCGTTATAATTGATATTTACTCTCCATTTTCAAGATACCTGTATTTGTATTTGAATCAAATTATGCTATGTACAAATCACATGCTAGTCATAAGTGACTACGATGCTCCAATAAGTTGCTTATATGATATTTTTAATGATTTAATGCAGTTTGCTTTACATTACTCATGGTCAACTGAGGTACGAGCCAGGCAAGCATTAGCAAATGTATCTGCCTTGCTTAGGCCTGGAGGAATATTTATAGGAACAATGCCTGATGCAAATGTAATTGTCAAAAGACTCAGGGAAGGTATTTACTTTCGATTGCCATATTTAAATTTGCTTGATGGCCTCTATTTCTTCAAGCTGTTGTTACCTTTGATGTTTCTGAAATGCAGTAGTTTACTCATTTCATTTTGATTTATTGCATCATTGGGTAACATTTCATCAAAATCAAATTGGGAGCATCTCACTGATACTTGAAACAAAGTTTCTTAGATCATTACGCATAAGGTTGCATGAATTCAGTTATGTTGTATCTCTATTCAGTAAATCTTTGTTGAAATAGCATGTGTGATTCAGCTTATTTGGAAGTTTAGGAATTTATTTCATTTAGCTTCCTATATTTGATTATTTGTAATAACAAAACTTCAACATGAAGGTTTTGTAGATGATGTGACATTAAGGATTTTGATGGAATTATGCAATCTGCATGTAAAATAGAGTTTGGTCACTCATGTGTTTGTTAGAGATAATGTTTAGTTCCATTTTGTTATCATTTTTAATCATTTTTCTGAAATATATATGAACAAAACTGTAGTACTGATGTTGCTGCTTCACTATTGGCATTATGCTTTTATTTTCTTTAGTGTCTTTTATTTCCAAAAGCTGTGTTTTTCATCTCCTCATTTGCTACCCTACAGTTTCAGAGGAATATTTGATCATCAATTATTGCTTTTTTTGTTATGTATATCATTTGCTAGTCATAAAGCATATTTTATTATGTCAAACACATTTCCTGAATAACTCATTCTGTTATTTGTTTGTTTAGGTAGGAAAAGAAGAAAATAAAGGAAGCAAAATTGCC
>JAGFNQ010002757.1:52348-181502 GCA_024364735.1 Boesenbergia rotunda | reverse complement strand
CGTAGGAACCGATTCGTGTAATTCCGATATCTCTAGGTAGGTTTTGAACTCAATTTATGTATTTATAATTAATTTTTAATTCTGGGACGAATCCTGGATTCGTCCCAGATTCTGGGACGAATCGAGTAATTCGTCCCAGATTCTGGGACGAATTTAGGAATTCGTCCCAGAATCTGGGACGAATTACAAGATTCGTCCCAAAATCTGGGACGAATCCAGAATTCGTCCCAAAATTAAAAATTAATTATAAATACATAAATTGAGTCCAAAACCCTATCTAGAGATATCGAATTACACAAAATCGGTTCCTACGTGTTCGACTTCTCCTGAATTTATAAGTGCTCTCGAAATAAATTTAAATATTTTGATAGTTAAATTAAATATGTAAATGTATACACAGCTAATTAATCATGAGTTTAATATGAGTCAGAGTTACAGATTGATGTTAGAGAGATAGTTTTTGGAATGATACAAAACTACTTCTATGTGTTTGTCTAGCTCTCCTGATTATTAAAATATTATCAAACATTATTGAGGCCAAATTAAATATATTTAATTTATTAACATAAATTTTTTAATACTAACTTTTTAAAAAATTAAATTCGGATAAAAAAATTATTGGTTTCAATATATTAATTTAAATTTATATTTGAGAGCACTTATAAATTCAGGAGAAGTAGACGAACACGTAGGAACCGATTTCGTGTAATTCCGATATCTCTAGGTAGGGTTTTGAACTCAATTTATGTATTTATAATTAATTTTAATTCTGGGACGAATCTTGGATTCGTCCCAGATTCTGGGATGAATTAGGAATTCGTCCCAGATTCTGCGACGAATTTATGATTCGTCCCTAATCTGGGTATGAATAGTGAAATTCGTTATTAAATAGGGATGAAATTGGGACGAAAAAGATTCGTCCCAAAATAACTTTTTATAAAACATCCCATCCCATCCCCTCATTTGGCTAAACCCTAGATCTGAAGTTCGGAGGGGCGCGCGCATAGATTTGGAAGCAGCGACACATACATTCTCTCCCTCTCTTTTTTCTTTTCTCACCTTCTACACCTCCGGCGGGCCGCCCGGCAGCAGGGGCGGGGCTCTGACTGCGTCGCCCTCGAGCTGCTGGCCGCTGGCGGGCGGCGGCAGCGCGTCTCGGGCTGGTGTCGCCGGCGTCGCCCTCGAGCCGCTGGCCGCTGGCGGCCGCCAGCAGCTGGCGGCGGGGCTCTGGTGGCACCGGAAGCAGGCTGCGGGTCGCCGGCAGAGGGGCTCTGGCGGCGCCGGCAGCGGGCCGCTATTTTGATGCATACCATTACTCGGGACATAGGCTAACATACAGTGAAAAAAGTGTTTTGGGTGATTCACTTCTTTGTTGATGACTAGTTTTTCACTTATTTTTTTGGCTTATGTTCGATGAACAGATTAAAAGGGTGCTCATTCAGTTGTATGCCCGTTCAAAAGATGTTGTGCTTGATATTGCTTATGGAAAGGTTAGTAGCATCATTCTGGACAGTTGGTAACTCTACTTTGGGCACTTGTGATATTGCTATCATTTTTCTTTAGTACCCATATGTAGTTGGTTTCATTCTATCAAGAATCTTTTCATTAGGTGCAAGGAGAGATTCTTAGAATTTTTAAAGAATACTAGTTATCATTTTTCTTGAGTAGCCACTTACATTTTATGAGAATCTTTATTCTTACAAGATTTACAGAATACCTTTTCTAGTTTTGTTTGTTTCAAACAGTAATCTCTGGTAACAATTCTTTTATAGGGTGGTGAGTTGATTAAATGGGACGAGGCGAAAATTGGATATTACGTGAATTTTATATAATCCTGTTAAACGCTTGCAGATGTTTATTAATTTCACTTGCTAACTTATTTATATATATATTCTGTTCAGATAAAAGACTGACGAACCTGCTATAATGGAGATTCAGAACAGCAACAACGCCGGAAGAAGTTTGGTTTCCCTGCACGCCTTATTTGTGCTGATTTTCATGAGGTAATGATCGCTTTTATCTTTTTTTCATCATCATCATCCTCATCCTCATGACTGTATTGAAAGCTGAAGTGTTAGTTGTTTCATAATTATCTAAACTCTGAACTTGCCTAATATTAGTCAAATTATGTTTTCTTTGGCACCTAAAAGCAGCATTGTAGGATTAATGTCATGTTCGTTTAATGTAATTTGGTTTTCTCGTGAACTTGTGTGTGCATATAAAACATTAACAGCGTTTCATTCTCTTTCTTGCAGTTCATTACTTATTTACAATCAAATAGCTTTTGAGCTTATTATTTTTCCATTTGGTTTTTGAATATTGCTATCTGATGTCAGAAATTGATTATTTAATATACCTTTCAGGAATATTACTCCAAGACAACCTAGCATAATTTTTTTCTTTCAATCTCAGGTTCCTTTAGATAAGTATTTGCAAGATGATGCTCCATTTGACATTTGCAGCTGCTAGGTGTGAGGTGACTCTTTTGATGCATGTAGAAAGGATCATGTGTTTCATCGTTAGAATTGATATTTACTCTCCATTTTCAAGATACCTGTACTTGTATTTGAATCAAATTATGCTATGTACAAATCACATGCTAGTCATAAGTGACTACGATGCTCCAATAAGTTGCTTATATGATATTTTTAATGATTTGATGCAGTTTGCTTTACATTACTCATGGTCAACTGAGGTACGAGCCAGGCAAGCATTAGCAAATGTATCTGCCTTGCTTAGGCCTGGAGGAATATTTATAGGAACAATGCCTGATGCAAATGTAATTGTCAAAAGACTCAGGGAAGGTATTTACTTTAGATTGCCATATTTAAATTTGCTTGATGACCTCTATTTCTTCAAGCTGTTGTTACCTTTGATGTCTTCATTGTGATTTATTGCATCATTGGGTAACATTTCATCAAAATCAAATTGGGAGCATCTCACTGATACTTGAAACAAAGTTTCTTAGATCATTACGCATAAGGTTGCATGAATTTAGTTATTTTGTATCTCTATTCAGTAAATCTTTGTTGAAATAGCATGTGTGATTCAGCTTATTTGGAAGTTTAGGAATTTATTTCATTTAGCTTCCTATATTTGATTATTTGTAATAACAAAACTTCAACATGAAGGTTTTGTAGATGATGTGACATTAAGGATTTTGATGGAATTATGCAATCTGCATGTAAAATAGAGTTTGGTCACTCATGTGTTTGTTAGAGATAATGTTTAGTTCCATTTTGTTATCATTTTTAATCATTTTTCTGAAATATATATGAACAAAACTGTAGTACTGATGCTGCTGCTTCACTATTGGCATTATGCTTTTATTTTCTTTAGTGTCTTTTATTTCCAAAAGCTGTGTTTTTCATCTCCTCATTTGCTACCCTACAGTTTCAGAGGAATATTTGATCATCAATTATTGCTTTTTTTGTTATGTATATCATTTGCTAGTCATAAAGCATATTTTATTATGTCAAACACATTTCTTGAATAACTCATTCTGTTATTTGTTTGTTTAGGTAGGAAAAGAAGAAAATGAAGGAAGCAAAATTGCCAATGGAAGAGGTTGATATCTTGATGTTCTTGTAGTTTTTTTCATGACTTTATGGAGTTCTATGGATTAGATGTAATCACTTATCTTGTATTATATTTGGATGTTATCTGTATCGATATGAATATGACAGTATATTTCGTTTGGATGTTTTATATCTGTATGGATATTTAGATGATATGTTTCATTTGGAAGATATGTATCAATTGGTTGTGATCATTTATCATTTGGATGTTCTTGTTATTTGAATGTTTTATATTTATATGGATATGATGATGTATATTGATTTGTATTGTTTTATATCTATATGGTTTTATTGATTGTAGTTAAATTGATAATATTGATTGTATTGGAAAAAATTTGAATAATTTTTGATGAATTTTGCAAAGAAAAAAAATCGTTCTCGACTTATCTTGATCTATGAGTTTTTGGGACGATTTTTTGGATTCGTCCCTGATTCTGGGACGAATTTTTGGATTCGTACCAGAATTTGGGACGAATCTAAAAATTCGTCCCTGAATCTGGGACGAATATGTGAATTCGTCCCAGATTTAGGGACGAATATGTGAATTCGTCCCAGATTTAGGGACGAATCCTTAAATTTGTCCCTAAATCTGGGACGAATTCATGATTCGTCCCAGATTCAGGGACGAGTCAAGGAATTGGTCCCAAATTCAGGGACGAATTTATTGATTCGTCCCTGATTTTGGGACGAATTTATTGATTCGTCCCAAAATCAAGGACGAATTCATTGATTCGTCCCAGAATCTGAGATAAGAAATGATTTTTTATAAAATGAAACAAATTATATTTTTGGGACGAATTTGTATTCGTCCCAGAATCTGGGACGAAAAAATAGATTCGTCCCAGATTCTGGGACGAATCATCATATTCGTCTCATATTCTGCGACGAATCATAAAAATCGTCCCAGATTCTGGGACGAATAAATTTTTTCGTCCCAGATTCTGGGACGAATTTGTTGATTCGTCCCAGATTCTGCAACGAACCAGGTTCGTCGCAAAGTTTAATTTTCATTTGAGATACAAATTTTGGGACGAATTTGTTTTCGTTGCAATTTGGCAACGAATTTTGGGACGAATTTTGGGATAGAGTTTGGGACGAATTTTATTTTCGTTGCAATTTTGGCAACGAATTTGGGGACGAAAAATTAATTTCGTCGCCAAATTCAGGGACGAATCTTGATTTTTGTCCCAGAATTTGGCGACGGCAAGTCTGCAACGAAAAAGTTTTTTGTCGCCAAATTCGTCCCTAAATTTTCTGGGACGAATTTTTTTTTTAAAATTCGTCCCAGAATCTTGGTTTTTTTGTAGTGTTTCATGTTTGAATGAAAAGGGTTATCATTTAACTTTTAGTAACAATTGTTGTTACATAACTTTAAATGGTGTTCTTTATGGGACCGGAACTTTGTGCAATGGTATCTACACGTTAGATTTATCCAGTGACATTTTCAATATCGAAGTTAGCAACAAACATGCTCGAATAGATAATCGAATAGACTCCTATACGTGGCATTGTCGTCTTGGCCATGTAAGTAAGAAACGCATGACCAAATTACACCGATGTAGAATTCTGGAATCATTTGAACCCGGTTCATTTGATACATGCGAATCATGCTTAAAAGGCAAGATGACCAAATTACCCTTTTCTGGAAAAGGTAATCCAGTGGGAGAATTGCTTGGTCTAATACATACTGATGTATGTGGACCAATGTCAACTCTTGCACAAGGAGGCTATATCTACTTCATTACCTTTATCGATGATCACTCACGATTCGGGTATGTGTTCTTGATGAAATACAAATCTGAAGCTTTTGAGAAATTCAAAGAGTTCAGAAATGAAGTAGAGAAACAGCTTGGCAAAAGTATTAAGATACTTCGATCTGATCGAGGTGGTGAATACTTAAGTCAAGAGTTTCAAGATTATCTTAAGGACAATGGGATATTGTCTCAATGGACTCCGCCGTATACACCACAGCATAATGGTGTATCTGAGAGGCGTAACCGAACCTTGATGGACATGGTTAGATCTATGATGAATCATGCAACTCTTTCATAATCCTTTTGGGGCTATGCACTTAAGACAGCTATTTACTTGCTAAACAGAGTCCCGACCAAGGTAGTCTCTACTACTCCATATGAGACGTGGAATAGTAAGAAACCTCATTTAACTCACCTTAAAATATGGGGTTGTCCTACTTATGTGAAGTGGACTGTATCAGACAAATTGGATGCTAAGTCTGATAAATGTCTATTTATTGGATACCTTAAGGAAACGAAGGGTTACCAATTCTATCATCCCTTGGAACAAAAGGTGTTTGTTTCAAGGCATGCTGTATTTCTGGAAAAAGAATTTCTTTTACAAGAAAACAGTGGGAGTGACATTGAACTTGATGAAGTTCAAGAAACTCCAATAGACATTACAGAGACACCTAGTCTAGACCCACAACCAATAACTCATAATGATGAGCTATCAGTTGAACCTAAAACAACACCACCTCTTCGTAGGTCTGATAGGACACGCAATATTCCAGAGAGATACGGATTTCTCATAAGTGAATCGAACGACGTGTTACTCATAAGCGATGACGAACCTATTAGTTATGAAGATGTTCTGAAAAGTCAAGAAAGGGACAAATGACTTGAAGCCATGAAGTCGGAAATGGATTCCATATACGAAAACCAAGTATGGGACTTAGTCAACCCACCTGAAGGGATTAAGCCCATAGGGTGCAAGTGGGTTTTCAAGAAGAAAACCGACATGGAAGGTAATGTTGTTACCTTTAAGGCTAGATTAGTGGCAAAAGGATATCGTCAGAAACAAGGAATTGATTATGACGAAACCTATTCGCCAGTAGCTATGCTTAAATCCATTCGGATGCTCCTAGCCATAGCAGCTCATTATGATTATGAGATATGACAAATGGTTATGAAAACAGCTTTCCTTAATGGAAATCTGCTTGAGGATGTATACATGATACAACCTGAAGGTTTCACATCGGTTGACAAAACCAAAATATGCAAGCTTCGGCGATCCATATATGGACTGAAGCAAGCATCCAGGAGCTGGAAAATCCGTTTTGATGAAACAATCAAAGAGTTTGATTTCTCACAAAATCCTGACGAACCTTATGTGTACAAGAAGGTTAGTGGGAATGGAGTCGTATTCCTAGTGTTATATGTCGATGACATATTACTTATAGGAAACGATATATCAGTCTTACAGTCGGTTAAAATTTGGTTGTCCAAAACTTTCTCCATGAAAGACCTGGGAGAAGCAACCTATATCCTTGTGATTAGAATCTATAGAGATAGATCAAAACGGTTGCTTGGTCTTTCGCAGTCTACATATATAGACCGAGTGCTAAAAAGGTTTAGCATGTCGGAATCCAAGAAAGGTTACCTTCCCATCAGGCATGGGATCAACCTTTCAAAGTCTATGTGTCCGCGCACAGAAGACGAGAGGATTTGCATGAATAAGATTCCTTATGCATCCGCGATAGGATCTATCATGTATGTTTTGTTATGTACTAGGCCCGATGTATCGTATGCTCTGAGCGTCACAAGCAGATACTAGTCTGATCCAGGAATGGATCATTGGGCGGCTGTCAAGACAATCCTTAAGTACTTAAGAAGAACTAAGGATGTGTTCCTAATATATGGAGAAGGAGATTTGGTAATACGTGGGTATACAGATGCCAGTTTCCAGACAGATAAGGATGACTCCAAATCTCAGTCTGGATACGTATTTACTTTGAATGGAGGCGCAATAAGTTGGAAGAGTTCCAAGCAAGACACTGTAGCGGATTCTACCACGGAAGCGGAATATATTGCGGCTTCGGAAGCAGCAAAAGAAGCAGTCTGGATCAAGAAGTTTGTCTCAGAACTTGGTGTGGGTCCAACCATTGATGAAGCAATACCGGTTTACTGCGACAACAATGAAGCTATTGCACAAGCAAAGGAACCAAGGTCTCATCAGCGATCCAAACACGTGCTTCGCCGCTATCATCTGATCAGAGAGATTATAAGTAGGAATGATATACAAATTGAGAAAATTCCCACTGAAAGGAATTTAGCGGATCCTTTAACTAAGGCCTTGCCTCAAAGCAAGTTTGAGGGTCATGTTAGAGCCTGTGGTATTGGATACCGTAGCGATTGACATTAGGCCAAGTGGGAGTTTGTTAGTAATATGAGAGAAGTATCCTAAGGCAATCGCCTTATGATTGTAATCATTTACTTTAATAAATGAATATTCACTATTTGAGTATACATGTTCGTGTATTTGATTGAGATCTTAAACTCATTTACTGAATGTCCACAATACAATTCACAGCATGATAGAATTTGTGATGAATTCCCAACTAGTGATTATCTCTACATGTGCAATTGTGAAGTATTGAAATTGTCCCTAGTCGATGAATTGATAAATACGGACACTATCAATTCTGTGGAGACTAGCATGGGTTATTCTCTAATCAGCTGATTCTCACTGGCTGGTGACATTGGGATGTCCGGAGATAAACATGAATGCTAATTAAGGGAACTAGTTCATTGGAGTGACTAGCTGTAAAACTTCATATGGTAATCTACATATAGATATGTCAATGAAGTTCTTACTGCAGCTTAAGTGCGATGTTCCTTTGACTTGCGGTGTTCAAGTCATCTTGGTCATGAAGACTTATACTTTGACATCTTAAGCAAGCATCTCCAAGAAGGTGTGGACCCAGGATGATTGGGTATAAGCCGAAGTGCTCGAAGATGTTTGAACAGCCTACAAAGGATTCACCACTCCTTGCGAGGAGATATATACCCAAGGCCTATCGTCGGATTGTTACTCGAAGCCTCTGGCCAGAGCATCACATGTTCCGAGTATGAATCTCTCAGAAACATGAGAGTAATTAGAATCCGTTGGACGAGAAAGACATTACTTGGGCTAAGTGTGACGTAGTCAGCCTAGTGGGGACTGACACACATAGACCGTGTCCTGAACCAAGTGGGTATAAGATGGTGAAGGGAATGAGGCACGACTCATTATAGCTGCTGAAGGGTTTCAGAATTATTTCTGAGGTCAACCGTTGATCTTTCGATTAATTGGGGATCATGATGTACTACTAGGTGCCACTCATGATCGTTCTATAATTGGTTAATTATAGACGGTCAACATAAATCGAAAGCCTATTTAGTCACACGCACTACGAGTAATCCGAGGGATTTAAAACGGGTTGAAAATTGAATTTTCCGATCAAGAGAGATAAGTCGAATCTGAATTTTTCAGAGACGCATCGGAAGCGTAAAATGGCTAAGTCTTTTGAAGACTTATTGGACGAATTAAATGAGTTTAATTCGTGAGGTCATGGCTTGGTTTGGCCGGCCACAATAAGAGGGAAGAACCAAATTGTTTGGTTCAAATTTATAAAATAAACCGCGCGTGGTTTGTCTTATAAAATTATGTATAAAGAAATTTGTATAAAGAAATTTATATAAGGAGATTTATTTTTCATGGAAATTAAAATAAACCTTGGATTGGTTTATTTTATTTTATAAAATCAATAATGGATTGATTTACCATATAAAGAAATTTATATAAAGAAATTTCTTTCCATAATAAAAGGGGAGACATGATTGTTTTTATTATAAATTAAGTTATAATAAAAACTTGGCATAACAGAATAATTCATAGAAAAATTTATAAGATAAATTTCTTATGAAAAATTTATTCCGTTAAGAGGAGACTTGGCGATTAAGAGGCTACTATATAAAGGTACCAAGGCAAGGCTTGGAGATTAATCCAAGAGATCAAGGACTCTTGCCTAGCCTCTCTTCCTCTCCTTCTCTCCCTCTCCCTCTTCTAGTGCCGCCGACCCTAGAGCCCTTCCCCTTTGCCGTGAGCTTCCACCACCAAGAAGAAGCCGAAGAAGAAGAAGAAGCGGGCGCGACTCCTTCCCTCCTCCCGGAATCTTAAGTCTGTTCTTCATTTGGTGGTTAGTTTTCCATCTCTCTCTTGGTATTCTTGTCGTGCCTTTGGAGAATCTAGTAGTTCTTGTCGGCAGGAAACTCGTGGCTTTGCGAAGTCATCCCGAAGAAAACTCGGCGTGGACGCGAATAGAGGCGGAGCTTCCAAGGGACGCTACGGTTGGATCTCGTCCCTTTCTACGAGTTACGCGAGGTATTAAGTAAATTAATTTACTTTCTGTAAAATTTTAAATGTATGATCATGTCTCCACAACATAAGGTTGCATGTTAGATACGTGGTTAAAATAATTTGAGAAATTATTTATGCTAAACCTTCCGTTGCACGTAATTAAATTTTAAAATTACGAACCTGTATCCATGTCAACATGCACCCAGTCCCAACAGCCCCTTCTCCCCATGAATCCTGGAGGTGGGGAAGATAAAGGTGGCAGGCCAGGCAGAAGCTGTTAGCGCCCCCCGGCTATATAAGCCCATTCGCTCTTCATTCAGCAGGTATGCGCAATAGTATTTTTCCACTGCTCCTTTATTTTCGCCTTCTTGCTCTATTTTCGCGGAGACTGACTTGACCGTCGGAGGGCCTTGCCGGGGACTTTTCTCGGCGGGTTTGCTAACGGTCATTTCTTACAGATCGGAGCCAGCATCAGCGGTACTCGGTCCACCTCACTCTTGGGAGTCCACCTCACTCGACGACAGGATCATAGTCATTTTACCAAGCTTAATCATCTAATGAAGGAGTTTCTTCTAGTGTTGAGCCTGCATTCCATGAGTACAATTCACTCAACTCTCATCTCATCATAAATTACCTTTTGCTAGAAGGTATTTTTCGGGACTTTGTTGCTTATCCACATGTGAGATCGTATATATTTCTAAACTTAACTAGCTCAAAACATCAAGACCAACATGCCCCTACATTCTTAGGGGCATGATTGCATCAACATCAAGATGATATAATTTTAAACCGCTAGCAAAAATTAAGATGGTGGCAAAATTCATGGTTGAATTTTGATGCTTATATGTGATTTTTACAAGTATTTTACATTTTGATATCTTGTTAGTGGTATTTTTGATCACATGCAACTAGTATCATGTGAGCTTAAAGGTTTGAGCAATTGAACTCACATTTCTAGGGGAGAGGTGATTCATTTTGAAATGGAGGAGAAATTAAAACAATTAAAATTGTGTTGCTTATTGATTGCCTAATATACTAAAAAGAAAATATATTTTTGATGTGTGTTAAAGGAGGGAGGAGAAGTGATGAATTTAAGTTAAGTCATCAATAATGATGATGACACGTTCACTTAAGTTGAAACACTCCTAAATTCCAAAAAAGGGAGAAGATAATTCATTGAGAGGGAGACGTTTAATGTAGAAATTCTCAAACTCAAGTTAAGAGGAAGGCAAGAATCAACCCAAGAAGGGGAATTTTGAAATTTACTTTCTTAACTTAAGAAGAATTATTTTTGAACATGTTGCTAAACATGAATAGGTGGGTGACTTAACTTACACGTGTTGACAAACTTTAAAAGAGTAATCATGCCCTTAAACATATAGTTCTGATGTTTGAAAAAAGGCTTAAGATATTGTAGTTACTAATATGACATGTCTAGTCTCCATGTGTAGATTACTTGACATCGATATAATAGGTATGATATTGAAAGTTTAAGTAGGTTAAGAATTGGTTACTTAGCAAGTAGAAGTCCAAAAAGGTCGAAGATTAAATACTTGACAAATTGAAGTTAAGTAGGTTGTAGATTAGATATTTGACAAGTAGTATCCAAGTAGATTGATGATTTGATACTTGGTGGATTGAAGTCTTGATAGGACAGAGAGAACCAAATGCTTAGTAGACAAGGATAGGGGTGAGCAAAAATTCGGAAAAATCGAATTAACCGAACCGAACCGATCGAAATTTGAAATTCGGTTCGGTTAATTCGGTTTTCGATTTTTTTAAAAAATTCGATTCGGTTTTTGGTTAATTCAGTTCTGTTTTCGATTTTGAATTTTGTAATTCAGTTAAACCGAATAAGAATATTAATTTAATTAATTTTTATTTAAAAATATAATTAAATTAAATAAAATCTTATTTTTTATTAAAATCAAATAAAATTTTAAAATTTCGGTCAAATCGGTTAAAAACCGAATTAACCGATTTTTTCGGTTTGGTTTTCTCGATTTTTATCAACAAATTCGGTTAGTTCGATTTTTTTGAAAAAATCAGTTTATTCGATTTTCGGTCTATTCGGTTCAGTTCGGTTAGGTTCGGTTTTAACTGAATACTCACCCTAGACAAGGAGGTCTCTTGATATGGAAGACCGAGGAGAAAGACTTCTCGGCACATGAAGTCTCACATATGGAACCTCTTGACAAGTAATTTCTATCGGTGGTAGTAAGATGATTTGCTCTTCTTGTCATATTTTGACCCTTAAATTTCAAGATAATAACATTCACATATTAATCATCAGTCCATCCCATGAGAATGATGGCCAAACTTGTCATATTTTGACCCTTAAATTTCAAGATAATAACATTCACATATTAATCATCAGTCCATCCCATGAGAATGATGGCCAAATGAGTTAAAAGGATGGGAGAAGTGAATAGTGATTGTACATGTAAGTATAAATTACACTACTCTTACTACTGCTTTAGCAAGGTCACAAATATTTAATGTTGCAAAATAAAGCAAACATAAAGAATCTGCATATCATATTGGTGCAATCATGTCCTAAACACGTGGCTATTCATGTGGTTTTAATGTTTTATACAAGTTTTAAGTTAAGAAATATTGGTGATCTCATATGTATGTTGTATGTCAAGTGTGAAAAACTAAAAAATAAATTCTAAATAACAATAGAAAAATAAAAACACTCGAAATTATTGTAGTGGATGTTCTTATGGTCATAGTTGATGCCCTAGTCAAAGTGGAAAGACTCAGTTTATAATTTATATAGAGTTCGAGATGGGAATTATAGTCAACAGTTATCAACTAGCCATTCATTTTTCTTGAAACTTATCATCAATGTTTGTTGCAAATATTTGTCGACTACCAACCGTATATCAATCAACTGCTAAACAACTTAATTGCCACATCATTCACTTCGATAGGATCTGGACTTAATTCTTCATTGATGGTGTCATCGGCTAGCTATTGACAACTATAAGTCGACTGCTCTAGATAAATTCTCAATCGAGTTTCATAGATTAGGAGCATATCTTCGATTCGACTGTCAATGCGTATCAATTGACCCCTCTAAAATTTCTTACCTCTCATTAACTTACTTTGTTAATAGGCTGTTAACCCACTGTTATAATTGACGTTAATGATGAACTTCAACTTCTTTAAAATGATTACCATGAATTATTAGTCTACTGTTAGTGTTGATTTTAACTTTTAGTCATCCCAACGCCTCTATAAGGAAGCTCTATACCCTTACTCAAAGTACAAGTCACTCTCTCACATCTCACCAACCAAAAATTTATCTCTTAGAATTCTTCAATGCTTAGTCTGTGATCATCCTTGATAACAAAGACTTTAATTTTGCTTAGAAGTCTCACCTCAATGTCGTCCTTCCTCTATTGGTATTTGGTTCATCTTAACCTATTAAAACTTCCTTCACATATCTAACATTCAATCCTCCATAACATACTTGGTCTAGTCTACCTTATGACAATTTCATAAGTTGGATTTGGGTCTCATCTTCCGGTCCTCTTTAGGATGATTTATAGAGCTTTATTCTATTGCTTCTTGAAGAATGTTTGATAGTGATCTTGTTTCCTAATCGGATAGATCACCCACAAAATCAAAGATTGTGGCATAGATCGGACACAACCTTAACCTAAAAGTAGTCAAACCTAGCTAGATTTTAGTTGTTTCTTACATGGTGAAATTTCACCACCAACTCATCCACCCTTCTTCTACCTCTCGAATACTCCTAGCCAAACACACCTATACACATCCTTTAGGACCAAGAAACGAATCATCACCTCTCCAACAACCCTCAAATATTTTAAGGAAAGTTAGATTTCAAACTTTGACTCTACTTGTTTTCCCCGTTCAATGGAATAAGTACGACCAGCCATTTCAATAATCTCAATTAGCAATTGACTGTTGATACATGTAAGCAAAGTTAGACTGATAATTAGTACGTGAGTGTTGCTAGTATAAGATCTGGGAGTTAAAATTTAGCAAAGTCAATGTGCTCGTCCTCTCCACGTTACTACTAGCCACAACATCCGAGCTAGTAGTCTCCGTGATTTACCTCCTCCGTATTGGCCATGGGACGGGTTGGCGGGGGCGCTAAGGGCGAGCGAATCGCCATGTAATCAAAGTTAATAGACTTCGGGGCTATGGTGCAGCGATAGGATGACTAGTCGCTATCTTAAATATCTACGATTCAATTTTTAGCTACTACGTATTCTACACCGTCCACCACGAACTTTTCTATTAAGATTTTGTAGTTGTCATACTATAAATTTATCTTGTTCATATAATTAGTCCATAAATTTAGATTTAATACGAATGAGGTGCAATTTTAATAAAAAATTTAAAAGAATTGTTGATATGATGGTTTTAAATAATCATAATAATAATTATCTTTTGATTTTTACCCTTCTTTCCTATCAAAATAATTTTTTTTGAAAATATATATATATATATATATATATTATTAGCAAAATATTTATTGATTTGATTAAAAGTAAATAATTTATTAATTTGTCAAGGAGTGTGAGGTATGCTCACCGCTTCGCTGTTAGATAAAACTTGTCCCACAAGGCAAAGAAAGCGCATCTCGATCCTCAAAAGAGGAACGCGTTCAACAAGTTCCACGATCGACCCTAAATATACGTGTTTTAGCTACACCAGTTGTACCTTAGTTATGATGGGCCACACTTTGAGTTTTATTGGTGGGGACCTCAACATCAACCAATCCGGGGAGAGAGTACTACGCTGTCCGCTGAGCATCCGATCACTGGCGGTAAGAATAAGGATGGAGTTTCACGATACATAGGTTTTTTTTTCCTCTCTCTCACTTCTCTTATTTTTTCTACCCCCCTCGTTGCCATGAGTTCGAATTCGAACGCCGAGCAGAGGAAAAGAAATGGAGTTGCAGAAGGGTAAGCTCACCCGCACGCAGTCCTCCCTCCTCCGATCCCCCACCGTCCGGTCCTCCATCCACAGCCTTTCCTCCATCGCCGCCGCCGATGACGAGGAGGAAGAGAAGCCCCACCGCCCTCACCGCCTGCCGCCCCGCTGCCGCAGACCCTCGTGCAATCTCTTACTCCTGCCGATCCCTTTCGCCCTCGTCTTCTTCCTCTTCCTTTACCTACGCGACGACTCCCCGCTCTTCGCCGACGCCCTCCTCCTCTCGTCCCTCGCCACCGCTGCCTCTCTCGCCGCCCTCCGATCCGACCTCTTCCGCCGCGGCGCCACCGCTGTCCAACGGGCCTCGTTCGTCGAATGGTCCCTCGGTGGCGTGGAGAGGAACGAGAAGCGATCCGGTGCTCGGATTGTCCGCGAGGGGATCGAGTTCTACAGCAACGGGGATTACTACGAAGGCGAATTTCACAAGGGGCGTTGCAGCGGCTCCGGCGTCTACAATTTCTTCGGAAAGGGGAGGTACGAAGGCGACTGGGTCGACGGGAAGTACGATGGATATGGTATCGAAAGCTGGGCGAGAGGCAGCCGCTACCGGGGGCAGTACCGGATGGGGATGCGCCACGGCTATGGTGTGTATAAATTCTATAGCGGCGATAGCTACGCTGGAGAATGGGTCGGCGGGCAGAGCCACGGTGCGGGAGCGCAGACATGCTCCGACGGGAGTAGCTATTTTGGGGAGTTCAAGTGCGGGGTCAAGCACGGCTTCGGCTACTACCATTTCAGGCAAGGTTTTTGTTCTATTACGCTAATTTCTAATAGGTTGCATCAATTTTGCGGATAAAAGCTCGCGCCGTTAGTGTTGGTACTAGCGTTTCTATTCAATTGGACCCCCTTCTATTGCAAAAGGTACGTTTTCCATGTGATGCTAGTTGTAAATAACTGATTTAGTATGGTGGCCAATTAGTTGATGAAAGAAAACACGTTGCTTTGCATTCTTTGATAGGGTTCTTGCATTCAAAGGCCTTTTCATTGTAGAAAGGTTTCAGTTTTTCTTTTTTTTTCTTGCCGTAGAAAATTTACTCTTTCTTTTTCAAGTAATTAATTGAAAAAGTAGAATTTGATAACGTTCAATTGTTTAGCGAGCTTGTTGCTTGCCTTTCTGTCTATATAGTACTTAATTGTCACTCCCTTGTTACACCTTAGTTGTGTGCAAGGATAACCTAGTCATATTTTTGTTGCTTGCTTCGAACATAATGAACTTGAAAATGAAAGTCATGGAACACTGTGTAACTTCACCAGGGGAAAAGGAAGATTGGTAATACACATTACTATTTTCTGTTAGTTCATCTAGTGTTCTTCCTGGTGCATCCTTCTATCATAATCTTTTTGCTCTTCTTTTATGGGAGGCAAAGGAAGCATAACATGAAAGTCACTTTTGTTTTTTTGAAGCTTGACTTCTTACTTTATTTTCTTCTGGTGCACATTAAACTAATAAAGGTGTTTTCCTATCTACCTATCAAACATTTCCTACCTACTTTCCATAACTTTTTCTATCAATGCTTTATATAACTTGGTTTCTTGTATATGCAATGGTTCTTCTCAATTTCATTGAAGCAACATTCTCTATGATTACAAGATATGATTTTTATTCAAGCTTCTCGATGTAATCATGCTAACTGCATATTTTCCATTCAAAATTTCTTGGTGAAGTAAGAGACTATTGATCGATCAAACACTTATGTTGGGTATAGGAATGGTGACAAGTATACTGGTGAATACTTTGCGGACAAGATCCACGGTTTTGGTGTTTATCATTTTGCTAATTGTCACTGCTATGAAGGATCGTGGCACGAAGGCAAGAAGCAAGGTTATGGAATGTACACGTTTCGAAATGGAGACACAAGATGTGGAGATTGGGACGCTGGAGTCCTAAAGACTCCCCATTGCCCATCAGAACCTACCGTGCAGCATGCTGTTCGGGTAATTTCTTTACTTGTTTTTTATTGCTAGTTTTCTTCTGTTCCTGTGATTTTTAACAACATTAACTTTGATATATAGGCTGCTCGGAAGGCAGCAGAAAGCTCAATTCTTGTTCCGAGAGTAGATTCGCAAGTAAACAAAGCTGTCGCAGCTGCAAATAGAGCAGCCACTGCTGCTCGAGTTGCTGCAATAAAAGCAGTGCAGAATCGTATCGATGGCAAATTTTGTGAGATCAACGTCTGAGCTCATTTGGACTGTACATTTTGCTAACCAAATCTGAGAGTTTGTCGATCAGGTACACCGATTACTTAAGTCAGGAAATAGGCAAGTAGTTGGCAACTCTAACCTCATTTGTGAAACCCAAAGTAATGGTCTTTCCTCAACTGTAAAAATGTATATAACTTGCGCATCTGATTTTAAGTAAAAGTTTTTTACAGAACAGCTTCAGAACTTGATGTGCTTGTTCTTCCCACTCTTTTGTAGGGTTCAAAAGTGAAATCTAGTGGAAGAAAGGATGATACCATGTGCGCACTGTTGACTGTTCTTGTATTTGCACATGGTAAAGCAGTAGCCCCTGCTTTATCATTCTTGCCAGTTGTATACTTCCTCAACTCAATCCATTCTCAGCTTTTGAATCTTGTACATGCATCTTACTCTTAACACTCTGATGATGCCTTATCATGTGCAATCGTCCCACCTAATCTTCTAAAATTTCCAAGTATTCGATACAATAAGAGGCATGTCTTGGGTCTCCGGCATGATTACCTCTTCTGATTCAAGCACTCCTCCCTGCTTCTCCTGTTGTTCCCTAAGAAAATGTGGTCCAGCCATTGTTGCAAGCATGAGATGTTTCTTGGAGGTGCATGGCCTGCAATCTCGAGCTCTTCTTTGCCCATTTTGTATTTTGTTTATTTGGTCGTTGGTCATGTTGTTTGGCGTTACAATTCAAGTCCAATGTTTTGATCTAGCCAATGCAATGCTTCATCAGCTCAAAGATCCTCCTTTATCTTCCAGCAGAAGGAACCTCTTTCTTATCGAGTGTCGGCCTGCAGTTGACTTTTTCCCATTGATTTTTTTGCTTCTTGTCGGCTTGCATCCTACTGACCTTGGTTCCACCTCAAAATGTTCCACTTCAGATTATCATTTTTTTTTCTTAAAAAAACTACAGAGGCATCTTGCATTGTACCTATGTTGTTTAATGAAACAAAAACAATTTATATTTTACTCTTAGAAAATAGGATAGCATTAACTAATTTTGGTTGTTCAAGTTGTTTGCAAAAAAAAAAAAAAAAATAGATACACTGACCGAAAAAATATTTATTTTTAAATGCACATCATCTATTTCTTTGTAATCAAGTTTGTTTGTTTGATGAAACAACTGAGATATTGGAAATTAATGTAATTTTTCTTCAGAAAGACAATCTGTAGAGAATTTAATAATTCCTATTCTCAAAAGGATAAGATTAACTAATCTCATTCATTCAAATTGCTTGAAAAAAAAAATCACTTGAGTGACTGAAAAAGATGTTTCCCCTCAAAATTACTCATCTATTTTTATTAAAAAAAACTTTTATTCGTTATGCAAACTCACTCTATGAAAGAAGTGAATTCAATTTAGATAAATAAATAATCTCAAAATCAAATAGAAGAAATGGCCCACAAGATCATTCGCTCGACAATTTATTTAATCAATTAAAGCGATGGACCCGGAGAATATTTTCGAAGTACCAAATATTTATAAAAGTCCAATAATAAACATACTAAATATTAACTGAAAATTTGTACAAAATAAAGTTGCATCATTTGATCACGCAATCGAATGCAAACTGTTTTATTCAACCACGGGATGAAAACCGTGCGGTACCTAATTTTCAAAGTATTCTAACATTTAATTCTATTACTAAGGGCAAATGCAATGGTATTATAATGTTGATTAATGTATCGTTCGTATTAAAGTCGTTGTGGCGAGCACGTTAATGTGTTGACATGATAAACACGTTCAGATGTTTGAACGAGTTCATCGCGTGTGACATGTCATCCCCAATCGATTAGGGGCACCCGTAATCGATTAGGGAATTGATTATGGGTCACCCCAATCGATTGATAACTCCCAATCGATTGGGGAGACTCATGGGACACCCTTGAATTGCGATTTTAATCGATTGAGACAGCCATAATGGATTAAAAATCGATAACGGTCACCTAAATGGCTAGTAAACGGTCACAAATGGCTATTTTAATAAAATAAATAAATTTTTATCTATAAATACTCATCATCTTACAATTCTCATTTCAATATTCAAACACCTCCCTCCCAATCACTCTCATTCCAATCTTCAAACACCTTCCTCTCTCCTTCTAAAAATCTTCTCTCTAGTATTTTCTTCCGAAATGGATGAAAATAGTCGTTGTTTTTTAGAAAATACTTCTTCCCAAAACTCCCAAACTCCACCAAATTATCCATATTTTCCCTATCCACCAAATTATCCATATAATTCATACCCACCAAATAACCCATATGGTTCATATTCACCTAATTATCCATATAATCCATATTCACAAAATTATCCATCCAATCCACCTACAATCGGCATGCCTTTTACATCTCCGACGGAAAGTGTTCCATTTAATCCGACTTTTGTTCCAGAGACTCAAGTGTCCGACTGTGAATCTCGTCCATATGTAGACCTAAATGAAGAAGAAACTTGTCCAATGGGTCAGAAGGCAGTAAAAAAGAAAAGGAAAAGCCAAAATAAAATCAGATATTGAAGGTATAACAACAAATTTGGATAATATGTTTGCAAAATTTACTGAGTATATAAGTATAAAAATGACTGAAGTTGGAATGAAACAAAAACAACTCGAAGTTGATGAGATGAAAGCAAAAGCTGTTGAAATGAAAGCAAAGGTTATCTTAGCCAAAGTTCAATTAAAGGAATATACAATCCTTTCGAAAGACACATCGGAAATGACACAATATCAATTTATCATCCATCAACATCTATGTCAAGAGATTAAGAAGAGATGGAATATGTAATTTTCATTTATTATAATTTTTAATTATTGTACTTTTCAATTAATGTAATTTTCGAACATTGTCCTTTTAAATTAATGTAATTTTCTATTAATATAACTTGATTTATAATTTTTGGTCAATTAATATAACCGTTGCAAACTAGCCATTGGAATATAGTCGTTGTAATATGGCAGTTGAAATATAACCGTTGTAATATAGCTGTTAGAATATAATCGTTGACAAGAACAAATAAATAGACACCTTGTGCTCTATAATTTTTCATTCTCCAAGTAGTTGACGAATTCGTTTCCTCTTCATTCTTTATTCTTCCGCCAAATATGTCTTAATCTTCAAGTAGCATCACGTCCGACTCGACAAGTGAAAATGAAGTCCATGTTGAAGATGTTAATGAAGGTTATGATCCAGGGAATGAGCTAATGTCATTGATACATTAACAAAGCCGGCAAATAGTTGAAGCATATCAAAGTAATGACGAGGTACGACAAAGAAGAAGATTTATCCAAAGAAATCGTGAAGTCGGGCATGTGAGACTCTTCAATGATTATTTCTCCACAAATCTAGTGTATCCAGATCAAATATTTTGAAGATAATTTTGCATGCGAAGAGATTTATTTTGTCGCATAGTGAATGCACTTGAGAGTCGTTCATTATTTTTCAGCAGAGGGATGATGCTGCTAGTAGACAAGGCTTGACACCACTACAAAAATGCACAGCTGCGATTCGCTAATTAGCTTATGGAGTCCTAGTCGACCATTTTAACGAGTACCTACGCATGGGTGACTCAACCGCCATTTAGTGTCTTTTCAAGTTTTGTGTTTATGTGGTTGAACTCTTTGGGGATCAATACTTGAGAAGACCAAATGCTGATGATGTTCTACATCTTCTTCAATTGCATGATGAGAGACACGACTTCCCTGGAATGTTAGGCAGCCTTGATTGCATGCATTAGGAATGGAAAAATTATCTAGTTGCTTGGAAAGACCCATTTATAAGAGGACATGAATCACCAACAATCATGCTTGAAGCAGTCGCGTCTTAAGATTTGTGGATATGACATGCATTCTTTGGTGTCGCAGGTTCACGTAATAATCTTAATGTGTTGTATAAATCTCCCATATTCAATAACGTATTGCAAAGAAATATCTCAGAGATTAATTTCACGGTCAACGATACTCAATATAAGAAGGTGTATTATCTAACAGATGGAATATATCCGGAATGGGCTACTTTCGGAAGATCCCAAGAGGAGATTGTTTAAGGAAAGACAAGAGGCTGCAAGGAAAGATGTTGAACGAGTATTTGGGATGTTTCAAGATCGATGGGTAATTGTCAGAGGTCTAGCTTGTTATTGGTATAGAAAAAAGTTAAAAACATATTATGTTAGCGTGTATTATTTTGCACAACATGATTGTAGAAGATGAGGGAGATCACGTGACAAATTGGTACAACATTGAAGGTGACGAACCCGCACAACCTGTCCAAGGCTCAAACCGAGGATTTCATGATTATCTCCGGATAAATTCCCAACTACATGACAGTTATGTGTATCACCAACTTCGTGCCAACTTAGTTGAACATATTTGGTCATAATACTTCAACTTCTGAATTAGTATTTTATTATTTCACTTTATGCTAATTTATATATTATTTTTTAATTATATGCAAGTGTATTTTTTGTATGTGGTTCTCTTTCATTTCAAATTTATAATAATAATTTAAATTTCAAATAATGATAAATATATTTAAAAATATTATTATTATTTATTTTAAATAATAATCATTTACATTGACAAATGGAATTGAAAATAAAAAATATGTAGGTAAGAAAATGAATATGTGAGAGAATATATATGTGAGATAATATGTATGTGGCATGTGGACATCTTAAATAATGGGGGTTGAATGCTAAACGAATGTGAGAGAATGAAGATGTTACATGTGGGTCCCATACTTTTTGATGAAGAGGTAGATGTTATAACATTAAAGGAGTTAAACGATTACGGATGACTTAAATTGAATCATATTAATTGCCAATATTATATCGAACCGCATAGATTTTTTTAAAAAAAAATTATCACGTATGTTAATTTTAAAATATCAAATTACGAACCTATTTTTCATTTTACCCTTAATCCGACTAATATTTTTTTATCAATTGATCGATTCAACTAAAAATTTTTACTAATCGAATTAAATTTTCTCTTTATTAAAAATTTTACATATTTTTTTAAAAAATAATTTTAAACAAAATTAATTAGTTTATGGATCAAATGATTAGAGTCGTCAATTTGGGTTGGACCCGTCAGGTTGACCCCCCCCCTCGCCAATAAATTTAAGCGGGTTGGATTGGACTTTTAGCAACCCAATCCCGCCACGGGCTAACCCGCCTAGGCCCGCGACCTGCACGGGTCGGCCCGCGACTCGCACGGGTCGGCCCGCGCGCGACTCGCACGGGTCGGCCCGCGACCGGCTTGGGTTGGCTCGCGGGTTAAGAATCACATGTTAATCAAGTTTTATGCTAATTTATTATTTTTCTTTGTTATAATTTTGAAATAAAAAAATAATACTTTTCATGAAATATGAGTATTCGTTTATATCCATTTATATTTAAAATACATATTTCTTGATATATTAGATTGATGAAATATTTCCGAAATAAAATGTTGAATATACGATTGTTTTTATAAAAAAGTTATTTTTTTTAAATTTTTGATTGGTCCGCGGGTTGACCCGCCTAACCCACAACTCGCTTTGGATTGGGTTGGGTTGGGAATTTCCCAACCCGCCAAGATGATAGGTCGGCCCACCCCGCCCCGCCACAAGTATTTGTATTCAAAAAATCTCTACTCTCAATATATTGAGATGTATTGATGATGTTTAAGGATATGAATATAATCAGTAGAATTAGACGGACACATAGGAGATAGTTTCATGTCAATTCGAGAATGTTTGGTCCATCAGTCGGTTTCAGATAAAACTGACTGATCGATCAAACATCCTTGAATTGACATGAAACTATCTCCTATATGTCCGTCTAATTCTACTGATTATATCTATACTCTCAAATGTCAATTTGACCCAATATATATAAAGCAATACTTTTTTAAACTCAAATATATATTGAGAGCAGTGATTGTTCGAAAAATCTAATTCATGTTAAAAAAATTATTACTCTCGATATATTGAGTCAAATTGACGTTTGAGCACATGGATATAATCAGGAAAATTAAACAAATACATAGAGCTAATTTCATGTCAATCCGAGATCGTTCGGTCCATTAGTCGTTTTTATCCAAAATTAATTGATAGACTAAACGACCTGGGATTGATATGAAATTAGCTCTATGTATTTGTTCATCTAATTATCTTGATTATATCTATACTCTCAAATATCAATTTGACCGAATATACTGAGAGCAATGATTTTTTAACACAAATATATATTGAGAGTAGTTATTGGTCGAAAAATCTAATTTTTGTTAAAAAAATGATTGCTTTCAATATATTGAGTGAAATTGACATTTGAGCATATTGATATAATCAGGAGAATTAGACGAACACATGGGAGCTAGTTTCATATCAATCCGAGGTTGTTTGGTCCATCAATCAATTTTATCCAAAATCGGTTGTTGAACCAAACAACCTCAGATTGACATGAAACAAACTCATAAATGTTCTCTTAATTATTTTGATTATATTTATACTCTCAAATATTAATTTGACCAAATATATTGAGAGGAATAATTTTTTTAACACAAATATAAATTGAGAGCAATGATTGTTCGAAAAATCTAATTCGTATTAAAAAAATAATTGCTCTCAATATATTGAGTCAAATTGATGTTCGAGTATATGAATATAATCAAGAAAATTAAATGAATAAATAAGAGCTAGTTTCATGTCAATCTGAGGTCGTTTGGTCCATCAGTCGATTTTGCATAAAATCGATTGATGGACCACAAATCTCAAATTGACATGAAATTAATTCATATGCATTTGTCTAAGTCTCATGATTATATTCATATCCTTAAACATCATCAATTTGCCTCAATATATTGAGAGCAGTGAATTTTTGAATACCAATTAAATTTTCGAATACCTTCATATTAAAAAAATCACTACTCTTAATATATTGGATCAAATTGATATTTGAGAGCTTGAATATAATCAAGAGAACTAGCCGAATACATTGATACTAATTTTATATCAATCCGAGATCATTTGATCTTTCAACTAACTAATTTTATTTAAAATTATTTTTAAAAAAAAATTAATCAGTCGATTGATATTAAATATCTGTGACTATTTTTTTTTTAAATTTTGAATCCAAAGATAAAATAATTCGATTGGTAAAATTTTTCAATCTGATAGCGGCCTAGCTCACGTGTCGCTCGGTTGGCCAGCCTGGTACCACACCAGGATAGGTTGGAACCACAAGGAGCAAGTGGACTAGTCCAACTGGCGGGGTCATAAGCTCGAAGCTCACTCGACCCGGAGCACCCGACTGAGCGGTTAGTTAGATGTACCCCGACCCGATCCCCTAGGGAAGACGTCGAGTGTCTGACCCCGCCCGACACCCGAGGCGCATGCTACCTTAGCCCTTAGCGAGAGGTATCGACTGTCGAGCCTAGGGCCATCTGGGTCGCCTCCAGTGGGCATCCGGTCAACGTTCTCTCTATGCCTTAATCATACGACCCAGGATGAGACGGATTGACCAAGTCCGAGTACTCCCTGACTCGGGAAGTGCCCTGCTTCACTCTGAGATATTAATTGCACAACCCGATTTCGCTCGGGTCGGCCAGTCAGTGATCCGGCTCAGGATCTGTCCCTTTCTTAATAACATCCGCCCTCTGACGTTATGCTGGTAGGCATGGTACGAGGGTCGGCGTAGACCTTACCCCGTTCGTACTCGAATTGCGGTTATCCCGCTGTCTCTGTACTTCTCTAGTACACCTTGGCACTCCGCACTACGCCACCCCTTACCTGTGTTAGACTAGGCGATGCCGATCGGTACCATTCTGCGAGCTGACAAATGACCATGCCCCTGTCTCCGCCAGGTACAACAGGATGACAGGCGCGAGCAGAAGCTGTCAACTCCCTCAACTATATAAGCCCCTCCACATTCTACTTCGCAGGTACAAGCGCAAGTTATTTTGGCCACTGTTCTATTGCTTTACTCTCTTCCATCGGAGACTGACTTGACCATCAGAGGGCCTTACCGGAGACTTTTCCCAGCGGGTTGCTAACGGTCATTTCCTTCCAGGTCGGAACCAGCATCATCAGTACTCGGGTTTGCTTCGCTCTTGGGAGTCCACCTCACTCTGCGACAGGATCATATTTGGTGCTAGAAGGAGGGCTTTTTGCCTGTTCGAGAGTGCCTGATGGAATATCCCAACCAAGTGACAGTGATCCTCACTCCCGAAGAGTACAAGCTCTTGTTGGCTGCCCGAGCTCAGAAAACACCGTAGAGGCCTTTGCAGGCTGGCAGCCCGGTGACTCAATTTCCTGAGCTTTTGGCGCCTGGCCACTCGGGAGGTTGGGCAAATGTCTCCCGGCCAGATGGAGGCTCGGTCCCATTCCCTGCCGCCTTCTACCGAGCCTTGGACGACATGGCTCATTCGCTTACTGCTGAGGCGTCTGCCTCCAGCCAAACGCACAAGCCGCGCCTGGATAAGGGAAAGGCACCAGCCGACCCACTCCCGGTCCCCCCGGTTCGCTGCCCTTTCTCCTCACAAATCCTTGAAGATCCGGTGCCCAAACATCTCCGGTTCTTCACCATACCGGAGTATGCTGGATCAATCGACCTCGAGAAGCATCTCATGAAGTTCGAGAGTGCGGCCCTGCAACACCAATACCCTGAAGGCATGAAATGCCGAGCCTTCCTAACCACGCTCTAGGGGGCCGACCCAACGATGGTTCGACCAGCTCCTGAACGGGTCCATATCGAGCTTCAAGGAGCTTAGAAGGATATTCCTGCAGTATTTCGCTAGTAGTCGGAGGCATTACAAGACCAGCCTTAACTTATTTGTATTAAAGCAAGGCTCGAAGGAATCCCTCCGGGTCTACATCAAGAGATTCAATGGAGTGGCACTAGACGTGCCAACCGCTACACCCGAAGTGCTGATCAATACTTTCTCCCAAGGACTACAGAAGGGAGACTTTTTCCGCTTGCTGATCAGGAAGCCGCCGAAGGACTTCAATAGCCTGTTAGGGAAGGATGTCATGTACATTAATGTGGAGGAAGTACAAGCCGCTCGGAAAAAGGAGGCGGTTAGCACGCCGACCCCGAGCCCCGCTCAAAACAGTCGATCCCCGGGCGGGCCCATCTGTAGCTCGCGGGGAACAATCGACCGAGTGGAATAGAGCACAGGCACGTGCAGCAAGTGGCCCAAGGGTGTCTGCCGACCCGTTGGAGGCCCTATTGCGCGTTTCACCAGAGCAACATGCACAACATGAAGGAGTGCAGACAGGCTGGGAGAGGTCAAGCTCCTGCCCCCCGAGGACGGGGGCGTCTGACGTCTCCTAGACATGACTCGGGTTGGGGAAGTCCGGCGACTACCCCAGCAGCCGGGGAACCTAGACGGAACCTCCCGACTACCCGTAACTTGTTCCCACGAGAGGAGCGAGCCGAGTCTGAAGAAATGGATGAGGAACATGCCAATCAGCAGAATGTCGTCCGAGGAGGAGTTCACGTGATCTCGGGTGGGACGACCGGGGGAGACTCCAACCGAGCCCGGAAGGCCCCAAATCAGCTTCGAGCCGCAAGATTTACAGGGACTGGAAGTCCCACACGATGACGCCTTGGTCATCACAACTGTGATTGCCAACTACCAGGTCCACCGAACCAGTGTGGGCACCGGCAGCTCGGTCAACATATTGTACAAGAAAGCCTTCGACCAATTATAGATCGAGCCATCCCAGCGGGAGTTGGTGGCCACGCCACTGTTCGGGTTACTGGAAACCAGGTGCAGCCGATTGGGCAGATTTGCCTAGCCATCTCCTTAAGCGAGGAGCCACTGAAGAGAACAAGATGGTCCACCATTCTGATAGTGGACGCCCCCTCAGCCTACAATATGATTCTGGGCCGACCGACCCTCAATGAGTTCCGGGCAGTAACCTCAACCTTCTATCTCAAGATCAAGTTCCCGGTCGGTGACAAGGTCGGGGAGGTTAAGGGAGATCAGAGGGTGGCCCGTCGATGCTACGTGACGATGTCCAGACTGAGAGTCAGAAGGCTCAGCACACGTCCACTAGTTGTAATATGGTGCAATCCTCTCCTTGGGCCGAGCACCATGAGGACAAGGAGGAAATTCAGCTGCTCCCCGACCGGGTGGAGTCTCACGTCATGATAGCCGTGAGTTTGCAGAGCGAGCTGAAGGAGCCACTGCTAGAGTGCTTGACAAGGAACCAGGATATGCTCGCCTGGTCGGTAAAGGAACTGAAGGGTGTTCGACCAAAAGTGCCGAGCACCACCTTCACGTATACCATAATGCTAGGTCAGTCAAGAAGAGGAAGAGATATTTCATCACGGAGTAGAACAAAGTCATCCGAGCTAAAATCGAGCAATTGCTGGAGGTCAGGCACATCCATGAGGTCCAATTCCCGGCCTGGCTGGCCAACGTGGTCCTGGTGGCCAAGCCCGACAACAAGTGGAGAGTTTGCATTGACTTTCGGGACCTTAATTGAGTCTGCCCTAATGATTGCTATCCTTTGCCCAGGATCGACCAAATGGTCGACTCGACTGCCGGGAGTGAGCTCATCTCCATGCTGGATGCATACTAGGGCTATCACCAGGTGCCCTTGGCGGCCGAGGACCAAGAAAAGGTCAGCTTCATCACGGCAGATGGCACGTATTGCTACATAGTCAAGCCATTTGGGATAAAGAATGCTGGAGCCACCTACCAACGAATGATGAACAAGGTCTTCCGATCGCAAATTGGTCGGAACATCGAAGTGTACGTGGACGACATTCTGATCAAGTCAAACCGAGTGGCCGACCTGGTGTCTGATGTGGAGGAGACCTGTCAAACTGTGCGTCGGTATGGACTGAAGCTGAACCCGGCCAAGTGTCTCTTTGGAGCCCGAAGTGGGAAATTCCTCGGGTATATCGTCACTGAGAGAGGGATTGAGGCCAATGCGAGCAAGGTCCAAGCCCTGCTTGACATGCCCCCACCACGGAGTCTCAGGGTGGCACAGAGGCTCACTAGGCGAATCACAACACTATCCCGCTTCATTTCCCGATCTACCGAGCCGGGATTACCCTTCTTCAAGACCCTCCACCGAGCTACCAAGTTACAATGGGACACCGACTACGAAAAGGTGTTTGAAGAATTGAAGACATATCTGGCCGAGTTGCCAGTGTTGGCCAAGCCAGAGATTGGAGAAGTGTTGTATGTGTATTTGGTGGCCTCGGCTCAGTCGATCAGTATGGTGTTAGTAAGGCAGAATAAAGCCGAGCAGCAACCAGTGTATTTCTTTGCTCATCTATTAAAGGGTGTCGAGTGCCGATACACGACACTCGAGAAGTTAGCTTATGTCTTGTTGTCAGCCGCTCGAAGGCTCCGACCGTATTTCCTGGCACACCCGATCGTAGTCTTGACCAACAGTAATCTGGGTCGAGTAGTCTCAAATCTAGAAGCATCAGGGCGATTGATTAAGTGGATGACCGAGCTGAGTGAATATGACATCTAGTATCAAGTTTGGTTGGCTATTAAAGCACAAGCCTTAGTCGATTTTCTTAGTGAATTACACTCGGAGGAAGCTGGATGGGTTGTCGGCTCGGCAAGGCAGTGGGATTGGCATTCTGATGGTCTCACCAAGGAGTGAGCAATTGCACCTATCAGTCTGACTGGAGTACTGAGCCATAAACAATGAAGCTGAGTACGAAGCCCTCATTGTCGGACTACAGGCGGCTAAGCATGTGGGCATCACTCAGGTAATATTATACTCGGACTCTCAGTTGGCCACCCAACAGCTCTCCGATCGGTTCGAAGTCAATAGCGATCAGTTACAGGCCTTTGTGGAAGCCTATGAAAAGCTAAAGGCTAGGTTCCAGGAAGTCTAACTACAGAAGATCCCTAGAGAAAGTAACCTACGGGCAGACGAGTTAGCTAAGCTGGCTAGCTCGATAGGCTCTTGGGTACTTCCCCAACCAAGCAGTCAAATAATGATGGTGATGCACATAGAGCAACAGGCCGAGTTGGAGCTCGGGACGGACTGGAGAGCGCCGCTCATCGCTTACCTAACAAGCGGGACCCTCCCGGCCGACCGGGAGGAGGCCCGGCTCCTGAGAAAGCGAGTGGTCCAATACTCCTTGGTCGGAGATGCACTATACGAAAGAGCCTTCGCCCGGCCTCTACTCAAGTGCTTGGGTGAAGAAGATGACAAATATGTGTTAAAATAAATACATATGGGGATCTGTGAAGGTCATGCTGGAGCTCGGGTCGTGGCTCGAAAAGCACTGCTTTCAGGATATTACTGGCCGACCCTGCAGAAGGACGCTGACCGACTAGTCTCCACTTGCTTATCCTGTCAAAAGCACCATAACCTCCCTCATCGACCGGTGGAAATGATGAAGGCGTCAGTGGTCTCCTGCCCATTCGACTAATGGGGCATGGACATAGTGGGGCCTTTCCCGACCGCTGTTGCCCAGAAAAGATTTTTGCTAGTGGTTGTGGATTACTTCTCCAAGTGGATAGATGTTGAGGCCTTGACACGCATCACTGAGTAGACTGTTATCAAGTTTCTATGGCAGATCATCTTGTGCCAGTATGGGATTCCCCATAAGCTGGTCTCGGACAATGAAAGACAGTTTCAGGGTCAGAAAATACAGGATTGGTGCTCGACGTATGACATTCAGCAAGCCTTTACATCTGTAGCATATCCCCAGAGCAATGGCCAGGCAGAAGTGGCCAATCGGGAAATCTTGAGAGGCTTGAAGACTAAGCTCGACCACACGGGCGGCACATGGGTTGACGAGTTGCAAAGTGTCTTGTGGGCTCAGCGAACCACATCTAGAGAAACTACAGGTCACACACCCTTCCAGTTGGTCTATGGAAGCAAAGTTGTGGTGCCTGTTGAAGTCGAGTGCGAGTCCGACCGGGGAAAGGCCTATGATGAAGATAATTCGGAAAGAAGCCGTTTAGAGCTAGACATGGTTGAAGAAATTCGAGGGAAGGCCGTCGGTCGGATGTTCGTCTACCGCCAAAGAATGAAGCAGAAGTATAATCAAAAGGTGTTGCCTAGGGCATTAAGTCGGCGACCTCGTATGGAAAAGGATAAAGCCGGTCAAAGATGTCAGCAAGTTAGAGCCTCAATGGGGAGGACCCTTCAAGGTCATCCAGAAGCTGGCTTCCGGAGCATACTACCTAGAGAACGAGCAAGGAAAGGAGCTGGATCGGCCCTGGAGTGCTATTCATCTCCAACCATATCGAGAGTCGGAATGAGGGCCTGTGAGATTATTGTAATTCATAACTCTGTAATGATAGTGGAAGACCAGAATTCTCATGCAACTTGCAGGCACTCCAGACTCTCGCCTCTAAGCGAGTTATAAGTGGGCATACCCCCACGCACCCCTCGGCTCGGTTCCCTGTCCGGACGCGTGGCGACCCACACTCCCTAGGATTAGGCCGACCGAGTGTCCAGACTCTCGCCTCTGAGCGAGTTATAAGTGGGCATGCCCCCAAGCACCCCATGGCTCGGCTCCCGGTCTGGACACATGGCGACCAACGCTCCCTGGGATTAAGTCGACCGAGTGTCCAAACTCTCGCCTTAGTGTGAGTTATAAGTGGGCATGCCCCCACGTACCCCTCGGCTCGGCTCCCGGTCCGGATGTGTGGCGACCCACGCTCTCTGGGATTAAGCCAACCAAGTGTCCAAACTCTCGCCTCTGAGCGAGTTATAAGTGGGCATGCCCCCACGCACCCCTCGGCCTCGGTCTTCTCAACTTGGGCCAACATCTCCTGCTCCTTGGCTGGCAGATCGGAGCGCAGTGAGGTGGCCGACTGCGATGCCTCGAGGAGCTCCTCCTTGGCCTTGGTGAGCTCGTCCCGAGCCTGAGCCTCAAGGGCCCAGACCTTGCGCCTCGTATACTCCAAGTTGGAGACTCGGAGGTGTGCCTGAGCGACTGCTGTGTTTGCCGAGTCCACTTGGGTTTGGGTGATCTCCAGTTGATCCTCCGAGTGAGATAGGTGGTCATGCAAGGTGATAATCTTGGCCCAAAGATCGTTCAGGGTCTCCTCGTTAGAGACCAGCTGAGCGTGTCGAAGCCAAGTCTCTAGCTGCTCCACCTAGCGCTCCGCTCGCAGCCGAGCCCAGGAATGCATAGTTTGCAAAATCGCGATCCTGGATCGTAGGAACGTACGATCGTACGATCCTAGATCATAAATTGATCCAAAATTGTGCAGAATCGATTTTCGAGCAGGATCGTAGGATCGGACAGAATCGGATAGGATTGGACAGGATCGTAGTAGAATCGGAACAGGATCGGTGAAAGCTTTAAAAGGTCATAACTTTTGATTCGGATTCAACCACGTGACGTATAATATATCAAATCGAAACTCATTCAAATATCTATGGTTAGTTTTAAGGTTGAATTCCAAAAAATATTATTTAAAGCCATTTCAAAGGCCTAAAAGATTTTTAGTCTTTTTTATTATTATTATTTTTATCTTTTATAGAGTTAGTGTTAGAGTTTTAAGATTATTTAAACATCTGTTTAATTATTTTTAGTTAGTTTTTTATCAATAATATTATGTTATATCTTTTTCCTAAAATGATAAATTTTTAGATGTCTATTATCTAATAGGTTGACAATTAAATTGGATCATCTTGTAATCAATGGAATATTCTTGAAGTTGAACATGATTATTATCATTACAATGTTAATAAAAATTGTATATTCTTTCATTTTAAGGGTTTTTGCTAGGATCGTATGATTTTACGATCCGATCCCGACCGATCCGATCCTGACCCCAAATCGATCCTGCGTAGGATCGCGATTCTACGAACTATGCAGGAATGGGCTATCAGGCTAACGACCATGCTATAAGCGGAACTCCAAAGTTGCAAGCAACAAAGCATATTTTGTAAGTACCCCTGGTTGATTTTGATGTGATCAACCAATTTAAGTTAGGTCCTGGTATGTTTAATCCCTCTGCTAAGTGTGCAGGAGCTTAGGTATGGAGGAAGTTGAGCGTAAGACGTAGTGGACGAGAAGGATTGTGCGGGGAAGTGAGCCGACGGGCTGGGTACAAACCGAGGGACGCGGAAGCTGCGGAAGAGTACATCGGTGGATCGAGAAGGACATACGCGACGCCCAAGGGACAGGAAACCGGGAGGAAGCACGCTCGAAGGGCGAAAGGCCGGAGTCGGGTTCGGGTGAGCCTAACTCCGATTGGCCGAAAATCACCCAGAAGATGAACCAAAAGACTGGTCAGTTTGACCAAGTCAAACCAGGCACCTGAAACAAAAAGAATTTTATTTGTTACTGTGAAGATTCAAACCAACAACCTCGCCTGCATATATCACCAGCCTTACTGACTGGGATAAGAAAGAGATGTGATTGAAGTTGTTGCGATCAGATGATAAAATTATTTATCTGTTGCGAGTAGAAGACAAAGTTATAATTAAACTTTATCTCTTAAAGGATAACTTTATCCTTTAATCAGATCCAATAGATGCAGTTTAATCCCATCCAAGATCAACCATCCAGAATACATCCATGGATCAACGGTCAAGAGAAAATTCCTCAACAATCCAGATTTATTCTCTTAGGCTATAAATAGGCTTAGAGTTTCAACCTTTTGAATCAATCATTTTAATTCATTCTTGTAAACTCTCTAAAAGTCCAGCGTGCTATTTTTGTAAGGCTTCTCCGTCACAAGGAAATATTTATTGAGTGTCCACTACCTTGGAAGCAACGTTCTCAGTTGCGACCAAGTTTCTTTTTTAAAGACGAGTGTCTCCACTTTTATTTTTTTTACCGTCTATTCACCCCCCTCTAGCCGGTCCAACCCGATCCAACAAGTGGTATCAGAGCCAAGGTCGCCGCAGAAGGACTAATCGCCAACTGCAGCAATTTCAAGAAAAATGGTTGGAGTCGTAATCTACCCGCCGAAATTTGAGGGGGAGTTCGCGATGTGGAAGCGCCGAATGCAGGTATTTTTTAAAACAGATATTGAATTGCTATTAATTATGAAAAATATCTTCATCTTCGGACTTGATGAAATATGGAAGCGCCGAATGCAGGTCATTTTCGGACTTGATGAATGAATTTAAAAGTCAAAATTTTTGTCGAAACTCATATCTTCATCTTCGACTTTAACAAAAAAATTCAAATTTTTTTTGATTTTTTATGAATTGTTTATTGAAATATGATTTTTTGTTCAAAATTCGATAGAAAAATATTTTGACCAGATCCGATTTTTTTGGAACTCCTCATCAGCTATGGATTTTATCAAATAAATTTTTGGATTTTATTTAAGTCATTTTTTTAACAAAAAAATTGAAATTAACTTTGAAAAAATATGTCATTTTAAAATTTGAACAATCTATGGCAACAGGATTTTTTTTTCACTTAGAATATTTTTTATCGCACTCAAACATTTTCTTCTTCCCTAATTATATTTTCCCATTTTTTTATATGATCAAAGGTGGAGGAATAGTATTAAGTTAAGGGGTAGAATTTTAAATTAAATTTTTTTTGAACTTAAACTGTTTACATTATTATGCATGTTTTTTTTGTTTACCCTAAGTTAACTCGGATTGATGCATATCAAAAAGGGGGAGATTGTAAGTACCCTTGGTTGATTTTGATGTGATCAACCGATTTAAGTTAGGTCCTGGTATGTTTAATTCCTCTGCTAAGTGTGCAGGAGCTTAGGTACGGAGGAAGTCGAGCGTAAGACATAGCGGACGAGAAGGATTGTGCGGGGAAGTGAGCCGACGGGCTGGGTACAATCCGAAGGACGCGAAAGCTGCGGAAGAGTACACCGGTGGATCGAGAAGGACATACGCGACGCCCGAGGGACAGGAAACCGAGAGGAAGCACGCTCGAGGGGCAAAAGGCCGGAGTCGGGTTCGGGTGAGCCTAACTCCGGTTGGCCGGAAATCACCCAGAAGATGAACCAAAAGACTGGTCAGTTTGACCAAGTCAAACCAAGCACCTGAAACAAAAAAAATTATTTGTTGCTGTGAAGATTCAAACAAGCAACCTTGCCTGCATATATCACCAGCCTTACCGACTAGGATAAGGAAGAGATGTGATTAAAGTTGTTGCGATTAGATAATAACGTTATTTATCTGTTGCGAGCAGAAGACAAAGTTATAATTAAACTTTAATTCTTAAAAGATAATTTTATCCTTTAATCAGATCCAATGGATGTAGTTTAATCCCATCCAAGATCAACCATCCAGATTACATCCATGGATCAACGGTCAAGAGAAAATTCCTCAACAATCAACAATCCAGATTTATTCTCTTAGGCTATAAATAGGCTTAGAGTTTCAACCTTTTGAATCAATCATTTTAATTCATTTTTGTAAACTATCTAAAAGTCTAGCGTGCTATTTTTGTAAGGCTTATCCACCACAAGGAGATTTTTATTGAGCATCCACTGCCTTGGAAGTAACGTTCTCAGTTGCGACCAAGTTTCTTTTTTAAAGACGAGTGTCTCCACTTTTATTTTTTTTTACCGTCTATTCACCCCCCTCTAGCCGGTCCAACCCGATCCAACATATTTCTCTACCAAGTCAAGGAGAAACATAAGAAAAAAATACAAATACGAAATAGACATACCTGATTAGCCTCGGACAGAAACGCATTCGCTCGGTTAGTAGGGCCCCGATAGTTAGCTTTCCGGAGGACCTGAAGGAAATGGTCGGCCAAGGGTCCACAAAGATGGATCTCTTGAGACCGTTCGACCGTCTCATAAGTTGACCTCTCCAGGCCCATGGCGGGGTTGGCATGGGAGGGCAAGAGCAGATACAGGGGCTAGTTGCTCAGACCCTCAGCAGGCGGGGGCTGGAGTCCCGGTAGATTGGTGGTGCCACCCTTAGAAAATAATTTGTTGTAATTAATTAGTCCATAAATAAAATATGTGATCAAATCTTGAAAATTTGGGATAATTTCCTTATTTGATTTAAGAGGTGATGCTCTTACATATTGTTGTCTCCAAAATTATTTAGGAAAATGGTTTCCTTTAGAGTTTTCTTAAATAAGATTTTCATGAAAATAATATGTGGTTGAATTAAGGGAATCAGTCTCTTAATTTAATAAGATTTGATTTAGAGAAATTAAAGTCTTAAACATATTATTTCCGAAATTGATTATGACAATTTAGGAAATTGTTTCCCAAAACAATTCCTTGAATAAAGTATGAAATTGGAATTAGGAAATCCGATTTCTAATCCAATTAATGAGACTTGATAAATTAAGTCACATACATACTTTATTAAGGAAATCGTTAGTGCATGACATAATTAATGTCATGAATGTGCTTAGAAAAGAAAGGATGAGACCCAAAACCCTTTACAAAATATTAAGGTTAACACCTTCCATTAATATGGTTAGAACCGGAGTTTTGTTTCTCGTTTGGGTTGATGGACACATCCATGCCCGACTTGAACCTCAACATGTTCAAACCATAGAATTAGTTTATGATTAATATAGTTGGAGTCAGAGGTCAATCCTTAGTTTTGGTTATTGGACACATCCAAGCCTGACTAAACGGTTGAATGAGCTCCAACCATATTAAAACTATTTCTTGATTAATGGGTCAGCCTTAAGCTTGGAGCATCGATTTGTTGTGCCACAGCCAAGGTCGATGTAAAGAGAGGTGCAGTTGGGTGCTATGCATATTGTTGCATACTTGTTAATGAGTTAACAACCCAATGATTTATGCAAACATTCAATTAGTTGATAGCATAATGTGATAGTTACATATATGTGATATGTAATCGGTATAATTACCTACCTTCATAACTAAGAATAACTTGATGGCCACAGCCATGGTTGTTCTTATCTATGGTTGGATATCAACCTATTTGGAGATGTTCCTACGATCTCCCGAATTGATGAAAAAGGGTTATTCAATTCGAAAAATAAATAGGATTTAATTAATGTATGTTGATGCATTCTTTATCATTCTTCTCACATAAGCTCAATTTGTATTTCTAGGATAATCACTCGATCATGTCTTCCCTGAATTTGCGTTCCATTTTGGACACCAACAAACTGACTGGGTCAAACTTCATGGACTGGCTTCGAAACCTAAGGATAGTCCTCAAGGCAAAGAAGCTTGCTTATGTCCTTGAAGATCAACTTCCCAACCATCCTCCAGAAAATGTAACTCTAGACCAATTGTTGGCCTATCAGAAACATGTGACCGATTCTGAACTTGCGAGTTGCATCATGCTAGCATCTATGGTACCTGAGCTGCAAAAGCAGCATGAGCATATGGATGCTTATACCATCATCTTCCATCTTCATGAGTTATTTGAAGAGCAGGCGAGATCCGAAAGGTTCGAGGTCTTCAGACTCCTCTTCACCTCAAAGATGCAGGAAGGCACTTCTGCCTCACAATTTGTGTTAAAGATGTTGGGGTACATTGAGCGACTGAGCACACTCGATTTTGCAATGGATCATGAACTAAGTATTGACTTAATTCTGCATTGTTTACCCAAAAGTTATTCACAATTTGTGATGAACTATCGGATGAACAAGCTGGAGACCACCATACCTGAGTTGCTCAACCTGCTGAAGACTGTAGAGCCTTCTGTGAAGCAGGATCAGAAGACGATACTGTTAGTTGATTCCTCGAAGAAAGGTTCTAAGAGGAAGGCCAAAGAACAGAATAAGGGAAAGAAGAAAAAGGCCAAAAGATTGAAAAGACACCAAAAGGCACTTGCCATCATTGTGGCAAGGAGGGTCACTGGCGAAGAAACTGCAAGGTTTATCTTGAGTCCTTGAAGAAGAAGGCATTTGATGCCCATCCTCTTCAGGTATCTTTGTTATTGAATGTCACTCTATTTCCTCAGATATCTGGGTACTTGATACTGGGTGTAGCTCACATATATGTAATGACATACAGGGCTAAGGAATAGAAGAAGACTCGTCAAAGGAGAAGTGAATTTGCGAGTTGGAAATGGAGCAAAGATTGTTGCTGTTGCCATCGGAACATATTTGCTAAAGCTCCCGACTGGACGTGTCTTAGAATTGGATAATTGTTATTTTGTTCCTTCGTTAATAAAGAACATTGTATCTATTTCATGTTTGAATGAAAAAGGTTATCATTTAACTTTTAGTAACAATTGTTGTTACATAACTTTAAATGGCGTTCTTTATGGAATCGGAACTTTATGCAATGGTATCTACATGTTAGATTTATTCGGTGACATTTTCAATATCGAAGTAAGCAACAAGCGTGCACGAATAGATAATCAAATAGACTCCTACACATGACATTGTCGTCTTGGCCATGTAAGTAAGAAACGCATGACCGAATTACACCGATGTGGAATTCTAGAATCATTTGATCCCAGTTCATTTGATACATGCGAATCATGCTTAAAAGGCAAGATGACCAAATTACCCTTCTCCGGAAAAGGTAATCCAGTGGGAGAATTGCTTGGTCTAATACATACTGATGACCAATGTCAACTCTTGCACAAGGAGGCTATAGCTACTTCATCACCTTTATCGATGATCACTCACGATTCGGGTATGTGTTCTTGATGAAACACAAATCTGAAGCTTTTGAGAAATTCAAAGAGTTCAGAAATGAAGTAGAGAAACAACTTGGCAAAAGTATTAAGATATTTCGATCTGATCGGGGTGGTGAATACTTGAGTCAAGAGTTTCAAGATTATCTTAGGGACAATGGGATATTGTCTCAATGGACTCCGCTGTATACACCACAGCATAATGGTGTATCTGAGAGGCGTAACCGAATCTTGATGGACATGGTTAGATCCATGATGAATCATGCAACTCTTCCAAAATCCTTTTGGGGCTATGCACTTAAGACAGCTGTTTACTTGCTAAACAGAGTCCCGACCAAGGTAGTCTCTACTACTCCATATAAGATATGGAATAGTAAGAAACCTCACTTAACTCACCTTAAGATATGGGGTTGTCCTGCTTATGTGAAGCGGACTGTATCAGACAAATTGGATGCTAAGTCTGATAAATGTCTATTTATTGGATACCCTAAGGAAACGAAGGGTTACCAATTCTATCATCCCTTGGAACAAAAGGTGTTTGTTTCAAGGCATGCTGTATTTCTGGAAAAAGAATTTCTTTTACAAGAAAACAGTGGGAGTGGCATTGAACTTGATGAAGTTCAAGAAACTCCAATAGACATTGCAGAGACACCTAGTCTAGACCCACAACCGATAACTCATAGTGATGAGCTATCAGTTGAACCTAAAACAACACCACCTCTTCGTAGGTCTGATAGGACACGCAATATTCCAGAGAGATACGGATTTCTCGTAAGTGAATCGAACGACGTGTTACTCATAAGTGATGATGAACCTATCAGTTATGAAGATGTTCTGAAAAGTTCAGAAAGGGAAAAATGGCTTGAAGCCATGAAGTCGGAAATGGATTCCATGTACGAAAACCAAGTATGGGACTTGGTTAACCCACCTGAAGGGATTAAGCCCATAGGGTGCAAGTGGGTTTTCAAGAAGAAAATCGACATGGAAGGTAAGTCCATTCGGATGCTCCTGGCCATAGCAGCCCATTATGATTATGAGATATGAGAAATGGATGTGAAAACAACTTTCCTTAATGGAAACCTGCTTGAGAATGTATGCGTGATACAACCTGAAGGTTTCACGTCGGTTGACAAAACCAAAATATGCAAGCTTCGGCGATCCATATATGGACTGAAGCAAGCATCCAGGAGCTGGAACATCCGTTTTGATGAGACAATCAAAGAGTTTGATTTCTCACAAAATCCTGATGAACCTTGTGTGTACAGGAAGGTTAGTCGGAGTGCAGTCGTATTCCTAGTATTGTATGTCGATGACATACTACTTATAGGAACAATATATCAGTCTTACAGTCGGTTAAATGGAATTTGGTTGTCCAAAACTTTCTCCATGAATGACCTGGGAGAACCAACCTATATCCTTGGGATTAGAATCTATAGAGATAGATCAAAACGGTTGCTTGGTCTTTCGCAGTCTACATATATAGACCAAATGCTAAAAGGGTTTAGCATGTCGGAATCAAGAAAGGTCCCTTCCCATCAGGCATGGGATCAACCTTTCAAAGTCTATGTGTCCGCACACAGAAGACGAGAGGATTTGCATGAATAAGATTCCTTATGCATCCGCGATATGATCTATCATGTATGTTATGTTATGTACTAGGCCCGATGTATCGTATGCTCTGAGTGTCACGAGCAGATACCAGTCTGATCCAGGAATGGATCATTGGGCGGCTGTCAAGACAATCCTCAAGTACTTAAGAAGAACTAAGGATGTGTTCCTAATATATGGAGAAGGAGATATGGTAATACGTGGGTATACAGATGCCAGTTTCCAGACAGATAAGGATGACTCCAAATCTCAGTCTAGATTCGTATTTACTTTGAATGGAAGCGCAATAAGTTGGAAGAGTTCCAAACAAGACATCGTAGCGGATTCTACCACGGAAGCAGTCTGGATCAAGAAGTTTATCTCGAAACTTGGTGAGGTTCCAACAATTGATGAAGCAATACCGGTTTATTGCGACAACAATGGAGCTATTGCACAAGCAAAGGAACCAAGGTCTCATCAGCGATCCAAACATGTGCTTCGCCGCTATCATCTGATCAGAGAGATTATAAGTAGGAATGATATACAAATTGAGAAAATTCCCACTGAAAGGAATTTAGCGGATCCTTTAACTAAGGCCTTGCCTCAAAGCAAGTTTGAGGATCATGTTAGAGCCTGTGGTATTGGATACCGTAGCGATTGACATTAGGCCAAGTGGGAGTTTGTTAGTAATATGAGAGAAGTGTCCTAAGGCAATCGCCTTATGATTGTAATCATTTACTTTAATAAATGAATATTCACTATTTGAGTATACATGTTCATGTATTTGATTGAGATCTTAAACTCATTTACTGAATGTCCGCAATACAATTCACAACATGAGAGAATTTGTGATGAATTCACAACTAGTGATTATCTCTACATGTACAATTGTGAAGTATTGAAATTGTCCCTAGTCGATGAATTGATAAATACGGACACTATCAATTCTGTTGAGACTAGCATGGGTTATTCTCTAATCAGCTGATTCTCACTGGCTGGTGACATTGGGATGTCCGGAGATAAACATGGATGCTAGTTAAGGGAACTAGTTCATTGGAGTGACTGGCTGTAAGACTTCATATGGGAATCTACATGTAGATATGTCAATGAAGTTCTTACTGCAGCTTAAGTGCGATATTCCTTTGACTTGCGGTGTTCAAGTCATCTTGGTCACGGAGACTTATACTTTAACATCTTAAGCAAGCATCTCTAAGGAGGTGTGGACCCAGGATGGTTGGGTATAAGCCGAAGTGCTCGAAGATGTTTGAACAGCCTACAAAGGATTCACCACTCCTTGCGAGGAGATGTATACCCAAGGCCTATCGTCGGATTGTTACTCGAAGTCTCTGGCCAGAGCATAACATGTTCCGAGTATGAATCTCTAGGAAACATGAGAGTAATTAGAATCCGTTGGACGAGAAAGACATTACTTGGGCTAGGTGTGACATAGTCAGCCTAGTGGGGACTGACACACATAGACCATGTCCTGAACCAAGTGGGTATAGGATGGTGAAGGGAATGAGGCATGACTCATTATAGTTGCTGAAGGGTTTCAGAATTATTTCTGAGGTCAACCGTTGATCTTTCGATTAATTGGGGATCATGATGTACTACTAGGTGTCTCTCATGATCGTTCTATAATTGATTAATTATAGACGGCCAACATAAATCGAAAGCCTATTTAGTCACACGCACAACGAGTAATCCGAGGGATTTAAAACGAGTTGAAAATTAGATTTTCCGATCAAGAGAAATAAGTCGAATCTGAATTTATCAGAGGCGCATCGGAAGCTTAAAATGGCTAAGTCTTTTGAAGGCTTATTGGTCGAATTAAATGAGTTTAATTCACGAGGAGGCGGTTTGTTTTGACCGGCCAAAGAGGGTCCCCAACCCCTTGGTTTGGCCGGCCACAATAAAGGAGAGAAACCAATTTATTTGGTTTAAATTATAAAATAAATCAAGCGCGATTTGTTTTATAAAATTATGGATAAATAAATTTATATAAAGAAATTTATGTAAAGAAATTTATGTAAATAAATTTATTTTCATGGAGATTAAAATAAACTTTAAATGGTTTATTTTATTTTATAAAATCAATTAAGAATTGATTTTTCCATGATAAGAAAAATTTATATAGTAAATTTCTTATAAAAATTTATTCCATAATTAATTGAGAGATGTGTTTGTTTTATTATAAATTTAGTTATAATAAAACTTGACATAACGGAATAATTCATAAGAAAATTTATAAAATAAATTTCTTATGTAAATTTATTCCGTTAAAAGGGAGACTTGGCAATGGAAAGACTACTATATAAAGGAACCAAGGCAAGCCTTGAATTCTAATTAATCAAGAGATTAAGAAGCTCTCTCTCTCTTATTCTCTCCCTCTCTCTCTCTAGGGTCGGCACCCCTTTCTCTCTCTAGGGCCGGCGCCCCTTTCTCTCCCTAGGGCCGGCGCATCGCCTAGAGTTCCCATGAGCCTCCTCCACCAAGAAAGTGACAAAGAAGAAGAAGAAGCGGATCGCAACTCCTTCCTCTCACGGATCTCGATTCCGTTACTTGGTGGTTAGTCTTCCATCTCTCTCTCTCTTGATATTCTAGTTGTGCCTTTGGAGAATCTAGTAGTTCTTGTCGGCACAAAACTCGTGGCTTTGCGATGTCATCCCGAAGAGAACTCGGCGTGGACGCGAATAGAGGCGAAGCTTCCAAGGGACGCTACGGTTGGATCTCGTCCCTTTCTTCGAGTTACGCGAGGTACAAAGTAAATTAGTTTACTTTTCTGCAAAATTTTAATTTATGATCATGTCCACACATCATAAGGTTGCATGCTAGATACGTGGTTAAAATAATTTGAGAAATTATTTATGCTAATTCTTCCGCTGCACGTAATTAAACTTTAAAATTACGAACCCGTATCCATGTCAACATGCACCCGGTCCCAACAGTGCCAACTTTATTGAGTTCAAAATTTGAAGAATATAGCTTGGCATAAATTTTACTCCTCCTAGAGTAAACAATTTACTTCTTTATTTTCAAAGAATAGTAATTCCTTGAAAACACCCCCAAAGTGTCAACTTCATCAAGGTTAGGTTAACTACCCTTCCCATTTGAGTTGATACTCCCTAGACCTATCTAGGGTGTTGCAAACACACTTTTTGGAACCCAAAACCTATTGGTGTTCCTTGAGTACTCTAGGTATTCACTAGGGATAACTTCCCTTGATACCTTCCTAATGACCTTTTTAGACTTCTCCGAAGCCTTAGTCATGTCAATCTTGTCTTGGTCAACCCTAGGGATGACTTCCCTTATGGCCTTAACTTGACTCCTTGACCTAGATTGAGTTCCATACCTATATGGAACTCTATGATAGGATGGACCATCATCCTTGGTTTTAGGTTTGTATCCCAAACCTTTCTTGCTCCTAGAGGGTCCTTGATTTCCTAAATCTAGGTTTTGAAGTTTAGATCCCTTAAATAGATTTTCTATTTTCTTAAGGGATTTTTCCAATTTATCAAGTTTTGACCTCAAAACTTGATTTTCAATCATTACCTCCTCAAGGCTTGGTTTTCTATGATTGCCTTGGTGACTATTCTTCTTGGCCTTTGGTTGGGTAGGTCTACCATGATATGTTCTAACTTGTTTCCTATCCTTAGATGTGGAAGTCCTAGCATGGAAGGCTCTATATATCTTCTTAGGTTTTTCATACCTCCTATTCTCATGATAAATAGCATTTAAATGATAAAAATTATTTCTAGCATGCGTATTATTATGATTTAAATAAGTACCATTATCTAATGGTACCTTAGTCTTGTTTTTGGAGGCTCCCCCTTGATTTGAGCTCCTTCTTTTTCCTTAGTCGGATCCTTCCCCTTTAGACATGGGTTCCGATAATGTCCCTTTTGTTTGCATGAAAAGCACACAATGTGCTTCTTATCCTTCTTTACCACGGGGCCGACCTCCTTTGGTTTCTCCTTGGTCTTGGGTGCCACTTGCACCTTCTTCTTGACCAAATTGGGACACTTACTCTTATAGTGCCCTTTTTCCCTACATTCAAAGCAAATGATATGATCTTTATTTTTTACAAATTAAAATATTTATACCTTTACTTGTGGGGGTGTCACATGACTCTTCACTCGATCCGGAGGTAGAAGCTTCTTCTTTTTCCGGAGTTAATGATCTTTGCTCCCTCTCAATCCTAGAGGTAGAGACTTCATCTTTTTCCTTCTCGGGCAATGCTTCTTGAATTTCCTCCCCGGATGTTGAGCATCTCTCAACTTCCGAGCCCTCTTCATTTGATGAATCTCCCTCTTCGGATTTGCCTTGATACGGTACAATGGAGGGATCTTCATGAAGCCTTGCCAATTTGCTCCAAAGCTCTTTGGCATCTTTGAATTCTCCAATCTTGTCCAAGATGTTGCTCGGCAAAAGATTGACCAATAGCTTGGTCACTTTGTCGTTGGCCTCACATCTCTTGATTTGCTCCTCATTCCATTTGCTTTTCTTGAGGAGCTTTCCTTTGGTACTAGTTGGAGCCTCAAACCCCTCCATTAGAGCAAATCATTGCTCTATCTCCATCATGAAGTAATTTTCAATCTTTGACTTCCAAAGATCAAAATTTGTCTTGTCGAATGGTGGAGGTGCCCGGGTGTCGTAGCCAAACTCCATTTTTGAAATTGAACCCTCTTGATGATGACTTCTTGAAATTAGGGTTTCTTTCAACTTCTTCTTCTTCCTCTAGCTCCTACTCTCTTGGTGATGAGTCCAAAGCAGAGCAACCTTGCTCTGATACCACTTGTTGGGACCGGTAGGAGAGCTAGAGCGGGGGGGGGGGGGGTGATTAGCTCCGATTTGCTTGTAGATGATTTGTCACCGCGGAAGACTTCAGCAATGCTAACACTTCTATTTTACTTGGTATCCACATCCTTGAGGTGACTAATCCAAGGGTCCACTCTCCTCACTCTCTCATACACTATGAAAGATCTCCTTCTTGAGGTGGAGAAACCTCTTACAAGCTTACAAGAAGATACAAAAAATCTAAGCAAAAACAAAATGAAATCTTACAAGATTTACAATGATAAGCTCTCTTTGATTTCCTTGCTATCTTCAAGCTTGTTATCGCCTCCAGAGCTTTGGAAGTGCAGCAACACTAAGCCCCAAAGCCTCTCTTGAAATGGCGTGGAAGAAGGATGAGAGTTGTCTAAGAACTGCCGAAGAGTTGCTGAGTGAATCTGTGAGAAAACCTTATATACCGACGCCTAGGGTTTCCCAATCGATTACCACGTCAGATATAGCCATTCAACGGCTAGTTTTCGAACCGTAATCGATTAGTCAATCGATTACAAGTATCCTGAATCGATTGCTGAATCGATTCAGAGCCTCTCTGTTCTCTCACGCAAACCTCAGTGATCGATCACCCTGATCGATCAAAGCCTTCCTTGATTGATCACCGAATCGATCAAGAAAGCTTCTGATCGCCAGAAGCCAACTCACTGCATCTTACTGGACCGATCACCCTGATCAGTCTACCTGTAACCTGATCGGTCACCTGACCGATCAGGCTGTGCCCTGATCGGTCTACCTGACCGATCCACAACAGGGAGTTCGTGCCAACTCCCTGATCGGTCACCTGACCGATCTAGAGACTCCCAGCTTCACTCACCAGGACTTCACCTAGTCCCACTAGGTGTGCCTAGTCCCACTAGGTCTTTTCCCGTGCCAGCATGCGATCTCCCCGATCCACCTGGTCTTCTCCAGTCAACCTTGACCCACTTGACTTCACACGATATTCAAACATCATTAGCAAACATCGAAACATCCAATCCTTAAGCTTACCAAGCTTACTGGACCTAAGCTCACCCGAGCCTAGTCAAACTGGTCAAACCTGACCTAACCAAGATTGCACCAACAAATAAGGAATGGAGAACTGTGATTAGGATTTTGTCGTTGAGTTGTTGGTGCTCTCTGCATTCTTCTTCATGCTTGATCTTTCTTACTACTGGTGCTTGTGCTCTGTTGAGTAAGCTTCTCTAGTCTCTTGTGCTTCAATTGATATACTTCTGAGACATTTGTGGAGAGGTTACTCCACCGAGAAGGAGGAAGCTTTTAGCCGGATTCATTCTGGTGCCTAATCTGCCGAAGATCAAGGGATCGCCCACCTCACGGGCACGCCAAGGAGTAGGGGCAAGTTATCCCCGAACCTTGTAAACACTGTGTTAGTCTCTGTTTGTGTTTGTTTATGTTTTGGTTGTTTTTCGCTGCTAATCTGATTGTAGGAAGAAACGAGTTTTGGTGGGTGACTATTCATACCCCCCTCTCTAGCCATCCCAAGATCCTAACAAGTGGTATCAGAGCAAGGTTCTCTTTCAACCGGATTAACATCCTAAGAGCAAGAAGATGACTTTGAGAGGAGAAGGTTTCAGCACCAACCGTCCACCCTTCTTTGATGGAGCAAATTTCCAGTACTAGAGAAGCAGGATGGAGTATTACTTGAAAACTAACATTGGCATGTGGTTCTCAGTCAAGGAGGGATTCGCTCCTCTAAAGGATGCTGAGGGCAAGGAGCTTGAGTCATCAAGATGGTCAGCAGAAAAAACAAGAAAAGGAGAGGCAGATGCCAAGGCAGTGGTCACTCTGCAGTGTGGGATGACCAAGGATCAACTCATTAAGGTTGGTCCCTTCTCAAGTGCCAAAGATCTGTGGAACGAGCTCATAGAGCTACATGAAGGCACTCGAGACTCCCGAATAGCAAAGAGGGATCTCTTTCTCAACCAACTCCAGAATCTTTCCATGAAAGAAAGTGAAACCGTGAGCGAGCTTCATGGTCGGTTCAAAGAGATCCTTAACGACTTGCACTCGATCGATGAGAAGGTCGAGAACCGTGACCTCGTAAGGTATGTACTCAAGTCCTTTCCTAGGAATGCCTTGTGGTCATCCATGGTGGATGCCTACAATGTATCCAAAGACCTTTCCATTGCAAAATTAGATGATTTCTTTTGTGAAATGGAGCTAAATGAGCTTGCTAACAAAGGCCCAAAAGAGAAGAGTATTGCTCTTGTTGCAGGGGACAAAGGAAAAAAGAAGAAGGAGAAGGAGGTCTCCTCTTCTTCATCCGAATTCGATGAGGACGGGAGCGATTCTTCATCAACCGAAATGACAAACTTTGTGAGAAGAATGATGAGGAAGAGTCGACGCTACAAGGGGAAAGGTAAAACAAGTGAAAATAATGTTGATAAAACTAATATCACTTGTTATGAATGTAGCAAGAATGGACACTATAGAAGTGAGTGTCCAAAACTCAAGAAGAAGGAGGAGAAGGCAAAGAAGAAGAAGGCATTAAAGGCCACATGGGATGAGTCCTCATCTAGCTCATCCGAGGAGAGAAGGAGGAGAAGAGCACCCGCCAAGTGGCTCTTATGGCATTAGAAGATTCAAACATAGAGAGTGGTGACAAGTCAAGTGATCCTTCAACCGCGGCTTCATCATCTTCGTATGATGAAGAGGTAATCTCTCCCGAGCTTGATAAGTGCTATAGAACTATTGCTTGCTTGCCTACTTTGCTTAAAAAATCTAAGGACAAGGTAAAATCCTTAAAGTTAGAAGTAGAACAATTGAGAATCTCTATGGATGATGAAATAGATGATTTGCATGTTGAGGTCCTTGAGGATGAGAACAAGGCTTAAAGAGTGAAGTTGAAAAACTCAAGAATCTTCTTGGGAAATTCTCAACTAGCTCTAAGACTTTGGATATGATCCTCAATGCCCAAAGAGTGGTCTACAACAAGGTCGGTATAGGTTACCAACCTAAGGAATCTAGTTTTGTGTCATTGATGTCTAGAACCCAATTTAAATCATCAAATGTTTCTAGGGTTCAAGGACTTAGGAAGAAAATGACCAAGGCATGAGTGCCAAAGACTTGCATTGTAGGTGCATTAGGTCTCAAGGTTTGGGTACCTAAATCATTTATCTTTCGTGTTGTGTAGGCATTGGTTGAGGGGGAGCATCTATCAACATGGTTTGTTGATAATGGGTGCTCCAAACACATGACCAGGGATATATCCTTATTCACTACCCTACAAAGCAAAAGTAGAGGTAATGTTTTATTTGATAACAATGGTAGTCTCAAGGTTGTAGAAATAGGTGACATTCAAATATCCGAATGTCTTAAGATTAAGAAAGTCCTTCTAGTCAAGGGGATGACCTTCAATCTCCTGAGTGTCAGTCAATTGTGTGATGTGGGATACACAATTGAATTTCACCCAAGTCAGTGTCTAGTTAGACACAATGACACACATGACATAGTACTAGTAGGCACAAGAGTAGACAACATTTATCAAGTCTCTTTTAAAAGTGCTACTAATGCCTCTGTTAAGTGTTTCATGTCAAAAGAAGAAGAATCTTAGCTTTGGCACCGGAGGTTGGCTCACGTGAACATGAAAAACATCCGAAAACTAGTCAACAAGGGACTTATACGAGGCTTACCGGGCATCAAGTACGAAAAAGAAAAATTATGTGATGCATGTCAAATGGGTAAGCAAACAAAAGCGTCTCATAAAGATAAAAGCGCTGTAAGTACTTCTACTGCTTTAGATTTATTGCATATGAACTTGTTTGATTGCAGTACCATAGTTTCATTGAATGGTAGTAGATATTGTTTTGTGATTATTGATGATTATACTATATATACATGGACCTATTTTCTAAAACATAAGGACCAAACCTTAGACATTTTTATTGCTTTTTGTAGAAGAACTGAAAATGAAAAAATCTACAACAATCAAAACTATTAGGAGTGATCATGGAGGTGAATTTTAAAACCATAGGTTTTTAGAATTTTGTCAAGAAAAAAGATATAGACATGAGTTCTCTACTCCTAGAACACCACGACAAAATGGTGTTGTAGAGAGGAAGAACCGAGTCCTATAAGAGGTTGCACGAAGCATGCTTAATGAGTACTCCTTACAGAGCTACTTATGGGCTGAAGTTGTAAACACAGCTTGCTATGTGCAAAATCGAGTCATTATCCATGGGTTTTTAGGAAAGACTCCACATGAACTTTGGTTTGGAAGACCGTCTACAGTTAGACATCTCCGGGTGTTTGGGTGTAAGGTGTTCATTCTAAACACCAAGGATCATCTTGGGAAGTTCACAACAAAAGTTGATGAAGGGATACTTGCCGGGCATTCCCTTGTCAGCAAAGCTTACCGAGTCTATAACAAGAAGTCTAAGTTAGTTGAAGAATCTTCTGATGTTGCATTTGAGGAGACCCCAAAAGTGATTGATCAATCAGGAGATGTAGAAGGAGTTCAATTCAAACTTAAGAGATTAGGATTGGATGAAAGTCCAAGTATTGGAGGTGTTGACTATGAGTCTGATGATGGTGAGCCTAGACTACATGGAGCTCAGCTTGACCCTGAGTCTGAGCCTGTGTCTAGTGAAACCATCCAAGAAGCACCTCCAACACCAAGGCAAACTAGGTTAGCCTCTAGTCATCCCCAAGATCAAATTGTTGGAGATATCCATCATGGGGTTAGAACTCGATCATTCTTTAGGAATGAGGCTAATGAGGTCGCCTTCATCTCTGAAATTGAACCTAGAGTAGTTGAGGAGGCATTACATGATCCCGAATGGATTATTGCTATGCAACATGAGTTAGGTCAATTTGAGAGAAGCTAAGTTTGGGACTTAGTTCCTAGACCTAAGAAGACCACAATTATTGGAACTAAATGGGTCTTCAAGAACAAATTGAACCATAAGGGAGAAATCGTAAGAAACAAGGACGCTTAGTAGCTAAGGGTTATAGTCAAGTTGAAGGCCTTGATTACGATGAGACATATGCTCCCATGGCACGATTGGAGTCCATTCGATTGATGCTTGCATTTGCAGCACATAGAGGTTTCAAACTCTATCAAATGGATGTGAAATCGGCCTTCTTAAATGGTTTCATTAATGAAGAGGTCTATGTTGAACAACCACCGGGGTTTGAAAATTCTGAATTTCCAACCCACGTGTTTAAGCTATAGAAGGCTCTTTATGGGCTAAAACAAGCACCTCAAGCTTGGTATGAGCGATTGTTATTATTTTTGATTGAAAAAGACTTTGTGAGAGGTCAAATAGACCCTACACTATTCCTACGTAGAGATGGTGAAAATATTTTTGTAGCCCAAGTATATGTCGATGACATAATTTGTGGCTCCAACAACAAAGGCTATTTGAATGAGTTCATTGAGCACATGGAGAGTGAGTTTGAGATGAGTCTAGTGGGAGAATTGACTTTCTTCCTTGGACTTGAAATCAAACAAACAAGAGAAGGAATTCATGTGCATCAATCCAAATACACTCAAGAGATGCTCAAGAAATTAAATATGAGTGACTCAAAGGAGGTAACCACTCCCATGGCGACTAACACGCGATTAGATAATGATGAGAATGGGAATCCAGTTGATTTGACCCAATATAGAAGCATGATAGGTAGTTTGCTATATCTCACAACGAGTCGCCCGGACATTCTTTTTGCTGTGGGTATGTACGCTAGGTACCAAGTATGTGCTAAGGAATTTCATTTAATTGTTGTTAAAAGGATTTTGAGATACCTTAAGGGCACTATTGGAGTTGGTCTATGGTACCCCCGTACAGAGTCTTTTGATTTGATAGGCTATACCGATTTCGACTATGCTGGGTGCAAGTTGGATTGGAAAAACACAAGTGGGGGTTATCAATTCTTAGAATCATCTTTGGTGAGTTGGTCAAGTCGGAAGCAACATTGTGTTGCTCTCTCCACAACCGAGGTGGAGTATATTGCCATAGGGGAGAGTGTATCACAATTGTTGTGGATGATACACACCTTAGAGGACTGTGGATTATCTTACAAGGGTGTGCAAGTGTTGTGTGACAACATAAGCACCATAAACCTTACAAAAAATCCAATCCACTATTCAAGGACCAAACACATTGAAGTGCGTCATCACTTCATTAGAGATCATGTTGCTAGAGGAGATATGTACTCTCACATGTTGAGTCAAAATCTAATCTAGCGGACATTTTCACTAAACCACTCCCCGAAAGTGAATTTAGCTTTTTAAGGAGGGAGTTGGGGATGTCCCGTGCACAATAGAATCATGGTAAAAATCATTCATAGTCATTCCTAATTGCTAGGCAACTTGGGACATCTCACACAAACTATAAGATCTAACAAAATATTTTTGTATTGCTAGAAATGGGATGAGATGTTAGGAACAACCAAATTATTCAAAATGTATAATGCATCCATTGAATAATGAGGTTGAAGAGATAATGATCATTAATTTGACCAAGTATGGGGAAAACCAATGCATAATACATATGTATTTGGTTCCAAGAACATACTTGGACATTCCAATCAAGTAAAATTGGTTGGAGTATTGTTTTTGATACAAACTTGTTTTGGGATTTTAAATCCATAAGGGGTGTTTGATTTCAAGAGTTTCTGGAACGTATCAGAGTTTCAGAAACTTATCTGAAATTTGATCGGTCCACCAACTGATCCAACACATTTCTGTATAGCACAGAATCGCATGTGATCAGTCCATAGATTGATCAGGAATCACCCTGATTGGTCATGGTGACTAATCAGGAATCGGTCAGGACTATCAGAACTATCTCTGTATCGAACAGAAATAAATCTGATCGGTCCACAGATCGATATGGATACTCCCTGATCGGTCAAGGAGACCGATCAGGTCTCTCCCTAATCGGTCAAGGAGACCGATCAGGATACTCCCTGATTGGTCAAGGAGACCGATCAAGTCTCTCCCTGATCGGTCAAGATGACCGATCAGGACCCTCTCTGATCGATCAGGATACTTCCTGATCGTTCAGATACTCTTTGATTGGATCGACTGTCCGATCCAATGCATTAAATCAAGTTGGTGGATCGGTCCACCAACCTTATTAACCCTCTTTTCTCATAAACCTCTTCCAACTCTGGCCGCCGACCCTCTTCTCCATAGCATCCTCTTCTTCCTTCTCCATCGAGACTTCTTCTCCTTCCTGTCTCTCCAGCGATTCCGGCGAGTTTCTCATGCAATTGTACTATGAAACTCTTCCTCAACCAACGACAACATGCCACCCAAGTAATATTTTCAACTAATCTCAATCTTCTTCTCATTTGTAACTTGTTAGTAATACATGTGTTATTTTGGATTTACTAACCGTTTTTGTTGTTGTGTCGTGACCTTCACCCCTAATCCAACTTGTGTTTCCCTAATCTCTATTAGGAAATCCTCCAAATCTAAGGCTGGTGAGGGTACCTCCAAATCAAAATCGCCTTCCTAATCTAAACCTTCCCACCAATCCTCTCGACCTCAGCCTTCTTCAAGTTAGAGATTTCCTAACGCTTCATTCGAACAAGCCTATCAAAATAGAACCTTTAAGCTACTCCCGTATTGATCGGTTGACAAATCATATGTTTATGATTACTGTCCATCTGTGAGACAGATAATTGAATTCTACGACTTTGAGTCACTTGTTTTTGTCGGACGGAACATCAATACTGACCTAGTTTCCGAGTTTTATAACAATCTCCAAGGTGATGGCGGTATGGGGTGTTCAACTCAAGTGGCCAAGACTAATCTAGATTTCACTTACTCTATTTTTTCTGAGTATCTAGCCTGTCGTCAGTCAACAAACTTCTATCCCATTTACCATACTCTTCCAGATCCCTTACCGCCTCCGTTCGACGGTGTCACTTCTGATTCTATATATGAGTACTTCTTCGGACATCCCAGACCTAATAGGCTTGATGAACTTGCTAGTGAGTTTCCTACCTTCGCTGCTCTTCGCCTCTCTGCTGTTGATTATGTCTTATTCAAGATCATCACAAATTGCCTCTTACCTATCACTTCCAAACCCCTAGCTAAGATTCGTCCCTACCACTGTTTGATGCTATACGGGATGCATCGCCACCTTGATTTTGATATCATGGCGAGCATTTTCTACTCCATTATTTCCTATAGTGAGCCCGGCGTCGTACTGTGTATATGCCTTTTGGTCACATCATCACTGACTGGCTCGAGTCAGTTGGTATTAATGTGTCAAAAGGAAGGTCTCAGCCGATGGTTAAGCAAGACTGTCGACTTGGAAAACGTGTGTTTTCCAAGTCTGGAATCATTGCTGATATTTGAGGGATACGGTGGAAGGACGGCAGGGGACTTGGGGAGTTACCACGGGCAACAGCTGTTCAGGTTGCTACTGGTCTCGTTGGATATGGTGCGCCCGCGGTAGAGGATGCTGACGAGGCAGAGCCTGATCTACGATGGCAGATAGCTGAGCTTGAGCAGACCGTAGATCATAGATTTCATATGTTGGAGCTCAGGCAGCAGGCGATGCAGTCTAATATCTCTATGATAGCTCATGTACAACAGGAGATGCGTGCCGATTAGCAGAGGATGTTTGCTGAGCTGCGCTCGTGGATGGCAGGTTATCCACCATCACAGACCTTTCTTGGGTTTCAGCCATCGAGCAGCATGGCTCCGGGGAGTTTTATGCCTTCTACTGCCACTGATATACCTGCATTTGATCCGATGCAGTTTGATGTCCCACGTGCTCCCAATGATCATGATTGATGTACCTTTGATGTCAGCTTTGACTTATGACTGTTTGTTGATATTTTCTTTTCACTATGTGTCTGATGACATTATGTTATGCTTGTTTCGGTTTTTATTTCAATCATCAGCTATATTGTGTTTTTACTCCTTACTCCATTACTTAGTGTCATATGATGCATATACGTATTTTGCCATGATATATTTCTGTTATATGTCTTTCATATGCCATTAAAATATTACTCTTCGTTTCTTTTAGTTTTGGGGAGAGACCCTTGTTTTAAGGGGGAGATTTTGAACTTAATAACCAGTCTACACCCTTTTCGGTGTTTGACAAAGGGGGAGAGGTTGGTTAATTAAGTTTAGGATTTGTCTTCTTTATCTGTTAACGAACTTAACTATTGTAGGGGGGGGATTCTGATAAACTTGACTCTTATTTTCACATAATACCTAAACTTAAATCGTGTTGTCAAACAACAAAAAGGGAGAGATTTTTGATGCAGTCTAACCTGATTGTTGTTTTGATGTTGACATTGATTTAAGTTCGGTTGAGTGAGAATTGAGATCAGGGCTCGGTAGCTCGTTCTCTGGACCGGAATGAGTTGGAGAGGGCTCGGTAGCTCGTTCTTCGGACTTAGGTCAGAGAGGGCTCGGTAGCTCGTTCTCTGGACCGGGATGAGTCGGAGAGAGCTCGGTAGCTCGTTCTCCGGACTGTGGTCAGAGAGGGCTCGGTAGCTCGTTCTCTGGACCGAGATGAGTCGGAGAGGGCTCGGTAGCTCGTTCTCCGGACCAGACTGAGTCAGAGAGGGCAAGGGAGCATGTTCGCTAGACTCAGGGTCTAACTTGAGTTAATCATGGTCAGAATTGGCCGTGAATTAATCAAATGATCAGAGCAAAGTTGGCTGGATCGGTCTAAAATCCGATTAGGGAGTTGGCACAAACTATCTTGATAGTAGATCATTCACAAGCCCGATCTAGGATGTCTGATCGGTCTGTTGACCGATCCAGAAAGCTTCTGAGGAATCAGAAGGTTTTCTGAACGGTCTGGTGACCGATTAGAAAACATTCTATGTGGTCACAGAAAGATTTTGATCAATCAATGGATCGATCACAAGAATCTCTGATCGGTCAGTGCGACCGATCAAAACTTACCTGGACCGATCAGGATAGATCATGATCGGTCAGGCACTTGCCTGATCGGTCAGGTTGACCGATCAGGTACTTTCCTGATCGGTCAGTGAGACTGATCAGAAGGTTGTGTCTGAATTTCCAGTGAGTTTAGGGATTGGTCTGGTGACCGATCCCCTGGTCTCTGATCAGTCTGTGAGACCGATCAGAACATCACTGGAACAATCAGGATAGACTCTGATTGGTCAGGAGGTTGTCTGATCGGTCTGGGTGATCGATCAACACCTCTAAACTTTAATTCAAATTGTTGTCAGTGCAGTTCTGATTTCTGATTTGCTTCGCTAATGAATCTGTAAGTGTGCAGACAACACAGAACTTTGAATTTCAAATGAAGGAGCAAGAAGAAGTGTCAAGGGTGACTTTCCATGGTGCTATTTTGTTTGATACACATTTGCAGGTTTCAACGGCATCTGACGACCTGAAGCTTCAGCTGAAGAGGATGACTTCAGTCTGGTGAGAGCTCAGAAGGGGTCAGTAGGTGATGACGCATGTATGTGTGCAGAAGAAAGGCTTAAGAAGAAGAAAATGGCGAAGCAGAGTAGACAACAAGGAACGGAGAACTGTGATTAGGATTTTGCCGTTGAGTTGTTGGTGCTCTCTGCATTCTTCTTCGTGCTTGATCTTTCTTACTACTGGTGCTTGTGCTCTGTTGTGTAAGCTTCTCTAGTCTCTTGTGCTTCACTTGATATACTTCTGAGACATTTGTGGAGAGGTTACTCCACCGAGAAGGAGGAAGCTTTTAGCCGGATTCATTCTGGGGCCTGATCTGCCGAAGATCAAGGGATCGCCCACCTCACGGGCACGCCAAGGAGTAGGGGCAAGTTATCCCCGAACCTTGTAAACACTGTACTGTTAGTCTCTGTTTATGTTTGTTTATGTTTTAGTTATTTTCCGCTGCTAATCTGATTGTAGGAATAAACAAGTTTTGGTGGGTGGCTATTCACACCCCCCCTCTCTAGCCATCCCAAAATCCTAACAGGGATTTATCCCTTTCTTAATAACATTCGCCCTCTGACATTATGCTGGTAGGCGTGGTACAAGGGTCAACGTAGGCCTTACCCTGTTCGTACTCGAATCGCGGATATCCCGCTGCCTCTGTACTTCTATGGTACACCCTGGCACTCCGCACCGCGCCACCTCTTACCTGTTCAGACTAAGCAACGTCGATCGGTACCATTCTGCAAGCTGACAAGTGCTCATGCCCTTGTCTCCGCCAAGTACAAAAGGACGGTAGACGCGGGCAGAAGTTGTCAGCTCCCTCGGCTATATAAGCTCCTCCGCATTCCACTTCGCAGGTACGCGCGCAAGTTATTTTGGCCACTGTTCTATTGTTTTACTCTCTTCCATCGAAGACTGACTTGACTGTCGGAGGACCTTGTCGCGAACTTTTTCCAGCGGGTTGCTAACGGTTTTTTTCTTACAGGTCGGAGCCAGCATCAGTAGTACTTAGATCCGCTTCGCTCTTAGGAGCTCACCTCATTCTGCGACAGGATCACAATCGATTGATAAAAAATATTTATCGATTGACTAAAAGTAAAATGAAAAATAAATATATGATTTAGTCAATTTAAAATTAGTCTATGTGATTGATAATTTAAGAAATTTTTCAATGCGTTTCGGTAAAAATTGTTTAATTTTTAATTTCCGATTTGGCTGTTCGGATTTGGTTTAAAAATAATGAAAGCACCAAACGACAAGATTGCGTAGAAAATATTCAACCGGCTGATTACATAATAATTTTATGTTATAAGCTTTTGTAAGAATGCCTATAGATTTGTTCATATTTGAACATATCTTAGACGTAGAAAACTACTTAAATAATTAATTTAGATTTTTAATCTTGTTAAGATATGGAATACAATTATACAACTTAATTAGCATTCTTGTGTGTCAAACTCTTTTTGCTAATCTTTTCGAACCAATTAATTCGGAAAGTGAGGGAAACTTCCCACCCTTCATCTCAAGGCACAGTCAGGTCATACTAGGACACAATTAAGGAGATGCTTAGTATATATTCGACAATAAAAATGATAATGAGTTTTGATTGAAGGATTTATGGATTTAATGATAATCTAGTGGGGGTTGTGTTATAAAATCAAGGGTATCATATTCATATTTTGATTCTGATTCTCGTATACCAAACATCATAAATAAGAATGAAATAGATTTTATTCTCATTCCCACTTTCTAAACTCGTTTACCAAACACCCCTAAGCCGTGTTCCCTTCTGGAATGACCTTTGGAATTCAGTTGAGTCTCTCTTGATGCCTACAAAACAAGATATGTTCCAATTTTAACGAGAAGGCTATAAACTAAAAAAAAAATGATTAACGAAGTTTTTCCAACCAACCTCGGGCGACCGGCCCGGCCATATGGAAGTTTCCTATCGGCCGCCAGAGTAAATCGGAAAGCGCTCGCAGTGGGCGGTCTAGAAGTCCAGCGTCCCAGGGTTCGGGTCCCATTTGAAGGAAAAATTCCTACAAATACACCGTAATTAGTGATCGAAAGAAAGCTATAAACTAGAAGGTATTTGAATTAAAGTTCAAATAATTCTTACACATAAAATATGATATGAAGTGTGAAATTAACCATACGAAAGGATTAAAAAGTCAAGTGATAGAACTAAAATAATATGTCATCGGTTATCAATTACCCTCACTCATTCTTTGAACGTCTCAAGCAAATAAACAAACTTAAAAAACAACTAAAATCTCACAAGTATAGACAAGCAATGGTATAGTGCAGGAAAAGAAATCAAAGAGGACATGAGACTATTGGAATGTACACACGATAAGTATAGACCAGCAATGTCCCACAAGTATATCTAAACTTTCCAACAGACCAACACCCTACTTCCCCTTATAAACAAACCACCTATCACTCCTGTCTCCTCCGCAATGTAAATCCTCCTAAAACTCTTGGTTCGTAAAAATCTTGCAATTGTTGCCACATCTAGGATTACCAACATGTAATTCTCTATATTCCATCACCAAGGTCCCTTAAACATGAAATTTACATAAACAAATGAAGCACAACCCGATGGTGATCAACATGGCTTGCCCGTGTTCCCTTGTGACGAAATTTCCTCAACTTCCAAAATGAAGTATGCCCGTGGCACTCGCCACAGCCTGCCTGTGTTCTATTTTGGATCTATGTATTCTCTCTTCCAAACCTAACTCCCCCTCCCCTCCCCCTCCAAACAAACAAATCATAACATAGAGAGACATTTTATTTTTACTTGGTTCATAGCATGTAACTGCTAGTTCAAGGCCCGCGATCTTTAATTTATATTTTCCAGACTTATTTTTTTTAAAAAAAAGATATAGTATTTTTTGAAAAATTTGAGAATGAAATAAAATCATTTTCTAAAAATAAGAAAATGTGATTTTTTAGAATATGAAAATAGAAAATAGAACAACTCAAATTAGAGAATAAAATAAAATTATTTTCTAAAAAAAATAAAAAAATATGATTTCTTTAGAAAATAAAAATAAAAAATAGAATAAATCAAACGCTAAGAAACTTATCTTTTGTTTGCTTATTGCTTACTAGCTGTCATTTTTCTTGCCCAAGGTTTACTCTGGAACGTGGTCGCATTCACTTAGAACTGCCCGAGAATGTTAGCCAAAATCCTCTATAGTAGCAAGTCTAAATTCGATTTATTGTATTTTTATCGACTCAACGATTCTTTCTTAATTTACGATTTTGGCATAATTTAATTGATCATTATCATTTCAATCGATTGCAGATACATCCGATAGAAGTATTCTATTTGTTGACATTTTTAATTGGGTCGACTAGCTAAACGTGAACTGTTCACTCTTTGACAGTTATTTTTAAAAGAATAATAAAAAATTTTAATTTTAATTTTAAATAAGATGTATATTTCAAAAGTCAATATTTAAATTTTTTAGATTCACTTGATAGGAAAAAAATAAAAAATTGTCTATTCTTGCGTAAAAAATTTATTCTCACTCCCATTCCCACTCCTAAGTTTTCATTTACTTAAACTCCCTTTTCATTTCTTAATACACATCAATTTATCTAATTATTCTTATTTTTTATAAATAAAAAAATCAAAAAAGAAATATATTTTTTTCTAAATTTGATATATTTAAATTAAAATCTAATATATTTACTATTAAATTAAACATCGCGAGGGAAGAGAAGCTCTAGTTATTTTTTATAAGTACAAAAATTCGAAAGAAAATACAATTCTTTCAAAATTCAGTACTATTTAAATATAATCGAGTATATTTTTTAACCAATTGTGCACGAGTTATTTTCCTAGATCAATGGATTTATATTAATTAGATGACATTAAATTTAAGATAAATTATATTTTATTGAAAATAATTTTTTTATATATAGAACGTAAGACGAAAGTTAAATTTAATATTAAGAATTTTAAGGTAATTTACTATATAAACAACCTTATTCTAGTTAATATACTATTATTCTCATCAGACTGTCACTCATCTGAGTTCGAATCTCAAGGTAAGTGGAAAAAAGAGGAGATGAATGGCTGGGGTTTCTGCCACTGTTTGGAGTGCGGGGAGTCTGGGGGAGAGAGAGCGACCGCTCCCCGGGAGGGGAGTACAGCTTGACAGATGCCCACGCGAGGTATGCATGCACGACTGATCACTTCCCTCGCCTCTCTGCGTCGTCATGGCTCAATGCACATGCTTCTTTTCTTTGTCTGACACAGAAAAAATATATTAATATGTCTTTATTATTTTAACTTTTTTTTATTTATGTCTTTTAAAATTTGTCTAGGCCATTTATATTCTTTATCCGTAATTTAATTTTCAAAATACATTTTTATCGTCAAATCTCTATTAATATTTAACATGCATAAGATGATCACATTAAAAGTGAGATTTTGTATCACTATCTCAATCCTGAATAACGATGTTAGATCCCGCTAGAAACTTCTTTGAGATGAACTCGAGATCCACGAGACAGAAATTCTTCTTAGGATTCGCTCTCAATATGACGAAGCACCCGCTACTTTACCCTCCACTTTTTAGCCCAACGAAGTTGAGGAACCACTGGGAAACAACCAAGTGGCGATAGTGGAGATGGCATGGAAGCGCATGCAGCCCCTGAGCGTGCGGCTGTTGCTAAAGCGTCGAAAGCAGAGATTGCAGGAGTAGCGTAACCACTCCATGATTGGCTCGATGCAAATCTAACTTGAATTCTTCTACTTCTTCTGTGGGTGAGAAGAATTAGAAGAGTAGTTGACAAGCATTCATCGAATCATGAACAATGATAACCCACCACCACAACAAGGGTAACGAACAAACGAACGGCAATAAAAAAATTTATTTATCATGAACAATGATAACCCACCACCACAACAAGGGTAACGAACAAACGAACAGCAATAAAAAAATTTATTTACTATATCTAGAAAAAGAATAAATGAAAAAGGTTATGTTTTATTGAACTCAATGAAAAATGCATGATCTTATAATTTTGACAGATGTATTGCTGAAGCAAAAAATAGTGGATGTATTGATGAAGCATAAACTTAGGGAGGCAAAGTGAAATTCGATCAGATTAAATAGTACTTACAATTTACAACAAAGTTTCAAAGACATACTTATTTCATAGAAATAAAATGCTCCATTTCTTCCACTTCACCTTTCCCTTAAATCTTCAATATATAAATATATCGAACCCTCAATCCATCTTCCAATCTTCTTTCCATCAAAGCAACCAAAACCCAAGAGATAGATCTAGCAACTAGCAGAGACAAAAATGATGAGCAACGGAGGCAGATGCAGCTGGCCCAATCTTGTGACAAGTCCTCAGACTCTGCTTCCGACAGCTCTGATCCCGGGTCAACTTGCGTGTAGCTTGGCCCAGCCGCCTAGCGCCTAGTCAGAAGAAAGGTGGTTAGTGGGCTGTAGTGGCCTGTCAGAGGGGTGTCAGTTAGACCCAGGCCCCTAGATTGACGAGGGGCGGCTCGCGGTCGTTAGCATCAGGTTAAGCCCGAATCGGGTATGTAAGCTCCAATATCCTTCCTCGTTTGGTTCCCCGCAGACGCGTGGCGGTCCATGCTCCGGGGGTAAGCCCGAACCGGAGGAGGCGGTACTTAGTACCCCAATCGGCACCCTCGCAGACCCTCAGTCGGCCTCGATACTCAGTGCCCCCAGTCGGCACCCTTATAGGCCCTCAGTCGGCCTCGATGCTTAGTGCCCTAGTCGGCACCCTCGCAGGCCCTCAGTCGGCCTCGGTACTCGGTGCCCCCAGTCGGCACCCTTATAGGCCTTCAGCCGCCTCGATGCTTAGTGTCCCAGTCGGTACCCTTATAGGCCCTCAGCCGGTCTCGATACTTATTGTCACAGTCGGCACAACCACTCCCTGACACCAGAACACCAGAGGCTGTACGGGGTCGGCGCAGGACTGAAACTATCCCGGTCCTAAGTGACGGATATCTCGCCGAGGTATTGATCTTCCTGCCATATCCTGTCCCCCCGTACCACGACTACATGCCCTGATGTCATGCCGAGCGGCGTCCAATGGCGTCAGCCCTTAAGTTGACAGTGTCCCTTTCCTTAATACGGTATGTGCTACTTTATCCTGCCACCTCTGTGCATGCATTACCCTGTCCTCGCTATATGACAACAGGTGGCAGGTGGGGCAGGAGTTGTCAACTTCCCCGGCTATATAAACTTTCTCACTCCGCATTTCCCAGGTACGCGCGATAGTGCAATTTCATATTGTTCTATTGCTTTCCATCGCCACCGTCGTGTACTGACTTGACCGTCGGAGTGCCAGGCCGGGGACTTTTTCCGGCGGGTTCTAACGGTCTCTATCTTGCAGGTTAGAGGCGATCCAGCTCGCTAACCCACCACAACGACTTCGCTCTCTCCGGAGGCTCACTCATCTGTAGGGGCGTCCGACTTACTTCGCGACAGGATCAAATTTGACGCTAGAAGGAGGGACACCAGCAGCCTGATTGGAAGTGGAGATGGCTGACCCTAACCAGGTGAATGTGGATGTCTCTCGAGAAGAGTACGAGGTGCTCATGGCTACGCGAGCTCAGCAGAGGGTTTCTCAAAGGCCCTCCCAAGCTGCCTGCCAAGGGCCTCAGGGCCCAAAGTTGGCCGCGTGTCGAACTTCGGGAGGACAAGGCAGGCCAGTTAGGCCTGAGGGTGGTTCCGCACCTCCCCCAGTGGTCGCCCCTCGGGACCAAGGTGGGGAGGCTCACTTAGTGTCCGCCGAAGCCTCAGTGTCCAATCCGGTGCATAGGAGGCGGCCGGACAAGGGGAAGGCTCCGGCTGACCCTACTTCGACCATGCTGGTACGTAGTCCTTTTGCTCCCTGGATTTTGGAGGGCCCTGTGCCTCGTCACCTTCGTTTCATCACCGTCCCCGAGTACGCGGGAACTACAGATCTAGAGGAGCACTTGATGAAGTTTGAGAGTGCGACCATGCTTCAACAGTATCCGGAAGGCATCAAGTGCCGAGCCTTCTTGACCACACTCTCTGGGGCAGCCCAGAGATGGTTCGACCGACTCCCCGACGGGTCGGTCACAAGCTTTGAGGGGTTCAAAAGGGTGTTCCTGCAGCACTTCGTTAGCAGCCGACGGCACCATAAGACGAGTCTCAATCTGTTCGCCCTGAAGCAAGGGCCTAAAGAAACCCTCAAGTCATACATTAAGAGGTTCAACAAGTTGGCGATGGATGTGCCAACCGCTACTCAGGAGGTTATGGTTAGTACATTCTCCCAGGGTCTGCAGGATGGGGAGTTTTTCCGATCGTTGATCAAGAAACCCCCGAAGGACTTCGACAGCCTTCTTGGCAAGGCTGTCAAATATATCAATGTCGAGGAGGCGCAGGCCGCTCGGCGAAAGGAGTCGGTTGCCCTGGCACCCCCTCCCCCTGTTCACGGTACTAGACCCTCGGGAGGACCTATTCGTAGCCCACGCGGGCCCGCCAAGCACGCAGGTATGGAACGACGCCATGTACAGCAGGTGGCCCAAGGGTGTTTCCCTGCCCGTTGGAGGCCATATTGTAGCTTCCACCAGAGCCATGGGCATGCCACCGAGGAGTGCCGACAAGCTGGTAGGGGTCAAGCTCCTGCCCCTAGAGGACGAGGGCGGCAAACACCTCCCGGACGGGGGGCAGGCCGAGGCGGCCCGAATGTCGGCCCGGTGGCTGAAGAACTGCGAGAGAACCCCCCCCCCCCCCCCCCCCCGGCTACCCGCAATCTATTCCCCCAAGGGAACCGAGTGGGGGATGAGGAGACGGAAGAAAAGCAGGACAATCAGTAGAATATCATCCGAGGAGGCGTACATGTCATCTTGGGTGGACCGACGGGTGGAGACTCCCATCGTGCCCGGAAGGCACAAGTACGCCGACTGGAGATTCATCAAGTCGGCACCAGTCTGGCCCAAGCAGAGGGGCCTCAAATCAGTTTTGGGCCCCAAGACCTGCAAGGGTTAGAAGTCCCTCACGATGACGCGCTGGTCATCACCGTCGTCATCGCCAACTATCAAGTCCACCGCACCATCGTGGACACTGGCAGTTCGGTCAACATACTCTACAAGAGAGCGTTTGACCAACTCCAGATTGAGAAGTCCCAGCTGGACCTGGTAGCGACCCCGTTGTTCGGATTCACGGGGAACCCGGTGCAGCCTATTGGCCAGATTCGACTGGCCATATCCTTGGGTGAGGAGCCGCTGAAGAGGACTCAGTGGTCCACCTTCTTGGTGGTGGATGCTCCTTCGTCCTACAATGCCATTCTGGGCCGACCTGCCCTCAACAAGTTCCGGGCTGTCGCCTCCACCTTCTACCTGAAGGTTAAATTCCCAGTCGGGGATAAGGTAAGAGAAGTCAGGGGTGACCAGAAGGTGGCCCGGAGGTGCTACGTGGACGACGTCCACGTAGAAAGTCGCAAGGCTCCCCGCCCCTTCCCCGATTGCAACATGGTTCAGGCTTCTCCCTGGTCCGAGTTGCATGAGGACAAGGAGGAGGTGCAACTCCTCCCTGATCGGGAGGAATCCTGAGTCAAGATCGCCGCTGGACTGCCGGAGGAGCTGAAGGAGCCCCTGCTGGAATGCTTGGCTCGGAACCAGGATGTCTTCGCCTGGTCAGTTAAAGAGCTAAGAGGCATCCGACCGGAGGTGGCGGAGCACCGCCTCCACGTATATCCACATGTTCAGCCCGTGAAGTAAAGGAAGCGGGACTTCAGTACCGAGCAGAACAAGGCAATCAGAGCCGAGATCGAGAGGCTGACGGAGGCAAGGCACATCAGGGAGGTACAGTTTCCGGCTTGGTTGGCCAATGTGGTGCTAGTGCCCAAGCCGGACAATAGGTGGCGGATCTGCATCGACTTTCGGGACCTCAACAAGGCTTGCCCAAAAGATTGCTACCCCTTGCCTCGGATCGACCAGATGGTGGACTCGACAGCTGGCAGCAAGTTCATCTCCATGCTGGATGCTTACCAGGGGTATCATCAAGTACCCGTGGCTGCCGAAGATCAAGAGAAGGTTAGCTTCATTACGACAGACGACACTTACTGCTACACCATCATGCCATTCGGGTTGAAGAATGCTGGAACCACCTACCAGCACATGATGAACAAAGTCTTCCGGACCCAGATCCGGAGAAATGTGGAAGTATATGTGGATGACATCCTCATCAAGTCTGCTCGGGCAGAGGACTTGGTGGCGGATGTCGAGGAGACCTGCCAAACGCTGCGGAGGTATGAGCTCAAGCTGAACCCGACCAAGTGACTTTTTGGTGCCCGGAGGGGAAAATTCCTAGGATACATCGTGACCGAGTGGGGCATCGAAGCTAACCCTGGCAAGGTCAAGGCTTTGCTGGATATGCCCCCGCCCAGAAACCTACGGGAGGCACAGCGGCTCGCCGGGCGAATCACTGCCCTGTCTCGGTTTATTTCTCGATCGGCGGAACGAGGGTTGCCTTTCTTCAAAACCCTCCGCAAGGCTACTAAACTCCAATGGGATGCCGATTGTGATAAGGCGTTCGAAGAACTGAAGGCTTACCTTGCTGAGCTACCCGTGCTGGCGAAACCAGAGGTCAGGGAGATTTTGTATGTGTATTTGGCTGCATCGGCTGACTTGGTCAGCCTAGTTTTGGTTAAGCAGGACGCGACTGAGCAGCAGCCCGTGTACTTCTTCGCCCATTTACTAAAGGGAGCCGAGTGCCGCTATACGACACTCGAAAGATTGATGTATGTGCTGTTGTTGGGTGCGCGGAGGCTTCGTCCTTATTTCTTAGCACATCCTATCGTGGTGCTGACGAACAGCAACCTGGGCCGAGTGGCCTCAAATCCCGAAGCATCTGGGCGATTGATTAAGTGGACTACCAAGCTGAGCGAATATGATATTCAGTATCAGCCTCGACCAGCTATCAAGGCTCAGGCCCTGGTTGACTTCTTAAGCGAGCGACATTCGGACGAGATTGATGAAGCATGGCAGATATATGTGGATGGCTCGTCAGCTCGGCCGGGGAGTGGAATTGGTATTCTGATGGTCTCCCTGAGTGTAGGAAAAATGCATCTGTCTGTGCGATTGGAGTATAAGGCCACAAATAATGAGGTCGAGTACGAGACCCTCATATCTGGATTGCAAGCAGCTAAGCATGTAGGGGCATCCCGAGTGGTACTCTACTCAGATTCTCAACTAGTTACGCAACAAGTGGCGGGGCGATTCGAGGTCAATAGTGATCGGCTGCAGGCCTTTATCGAGGCCTATGAGAAGCTAAAGGCTAAATTCAAAGAGGTACAAGTGAGGAAGACCCCACGGGAGGAGAATTTTAAAGCAGACGAATTGGCTAAGCTGGCTAGTTCAGTCGGCTCGTGGGTACTTCCCCAAGTAGGTGGCCCAGCATTGCTGGTCATGCAGATAGAAAGACAAGCCGAGTTGGAATTGGAGTCCGACTGGCGAACCCCAATCATCACCTACCTCACAAGGGGAACTCTACCAGCCGGCCGTGAGGAAGCTAGGTGGCTCAAGAAGCATGGGTCAAGATACACCATGGTCGGCGATGTCCTTTACAAGAGATCATTTTCACGACCTCTCCTCAGATGCCTAAACGAGGAGGACGCAGACTATGTCCTGAGGGAAATTCATTTGGGGATCTGTGGGCACACGCCGGTGCTCGTGCGACAGCTTGGAAGGCGATAATGTCAGGATACTATTGGCCTACCCTGCAGAAAGACGCCAACGAGTTGGTTGCCACGTGCTTATCCTGCCAAAAGCATCAATGTTTACCACACCGACCCACGGAGGCCATGAAGGCGTCAGTAGTCTCGTGTCCCTTTGACCAATGGGGTATGGATATCGTGGGACCATTCCCAACTGCGGCGGCCCAGAGAAAGTATTTGCTGATGGCTGTCGACTACTTCTCCAAGTGGATAGAAGCTGAGGCTCTGGCGCGCATCACTGAGCTAGCGGTAATGAAGTTCTTGTGGCGGGACATACTGTGTCGGTATGGGATCCCGCACAAGATAGTCTCTGACAACGGAAGACAGTTTCAGGGTAGGACGATACAAGAGTGGTGCGCCAAATATGGCATCAAGCAAGGGTTCACCTCTGTAGCCTACCCTCAAAGCAATGGCCAAGTAGAAGTGGCCAATTGGGAGATCCTCAGAGGATTGAAGACTAAGCTCGACCACGTCGACGGAACATGGGTCGAGGAGCTCCCGAGCATCCTGTGGGCCTTGAGGACCACAGTCAAAGAAACAACTGGTTGCACGCCTTTCCAGTTAGTCTATGGGAGCGAAGCAGTGATCCCGGTCGAGGTTGGATGCGAATCAGATCGAAGGGCGGCCTATGATGAAGATAACTCAGAAAGGCAGCGCTTGGAACTGGACCTAGTTAACGAAATCCGGGACAAAGCAGCTGCTCGGATGTTCGCATACCGACAGAACATGAAACAGAAGTATGACCAGAAGGTGTTGCCGAGGGCATTTCAAGTGGGCGACCTTGTCTGGAAGAGAATCAAGCCCGTGGGAGACGTGAGCAAGCTAGAGCCGCAATGGGGAGGGCCCTTCAAGATTGTGCAGAAACTCGCTTCTGGAGCCTATTCCGTAGAGAATGAGAAGGGAAAAAGGTTGGATCGGCCCTGGAGTTCGATCCACCTTCAGCCCTATTGGGCTGCTGAGTGAGGAGTTATGATGTAAATGTAAAGCACGCACAACAGTGGAAGAACATGGTCCTTACCCCGCTCGCAGATGTTCCAGACTCTCGAGCTATTTTCCCGCAGCTCGGCTGCTCAGTAAGACGCGTGGCGTTCCACGCTCCCTGAGTCCTGCCCGACTGTGTGTGCTACATTTCCCACAGCTCGGCTGCTCAGTAAGACGCGTGGCGTTCCACGCTCCCTGAGTCCTGCCCGACTGTGTGCGCTATTATCCCGTAGTCTTGCCCGACTGTGTGTGCAATTATCCCACAGCTCGGCTGCTCAGTAAGACGCATGACATTCCACGCTCTCTGAGTCCTGCCTGACTGTGTGTGCTATTATCCCGCAGCTCGGCTGCTCAGTAAGACGTGTGGCGCCCCACGCTCCCTGAGTCCTGTCCGACTGTGTGCGCTATTATCCTGCAGCTCGGCTGCTCAGTAAGACGCGTGGCGTTCCACGCTCCCTGAGTCCTGCCCGACTGTGTGCGCTACATTTCCCGCAGCTCGGCTGCTCACTAAGACGCGTGGCGTTCCACGCTCCCTGAGTCCAGCCTGACTGTGTGCGCTATTATTCCGCGGCTCGGCTGCTTAGTAAGATGCGTGGCGTTCCACACTCCCTGATGTTGGAACCCGGATGGCTAGAGAGGGGGGGTGAATATAGCCAATCACTTTGTCCTTTGACACTTATCAAATTTCTGCACTCAACCTTATCAGTAGCACAGCGGAAGAAACAAAGGAAACAAAGCAGTCCAGAAAACAGAAAACGAAGGCAACAAACACAACTAGCAAGATCGCTAACAAGGAGGGTTTACAAGGTTCGGGGATAACTTGCCCCTACTCTTTGGTGTGCCCTTAAGGTGGGCGATCCCTTGATCGTCGGCAGATCAAGCCCCGGTTATCACCGGATAGAAAGCAACCTCCTTCTCGGTGGAGAAACCTCTCCACAGCGTTTCAATCACAGATTTAAGTTTAAGCACAAAGAAACAACAAGAAGGATCTTACTCAAACACTTAGCGAGGACAAGAACACAGCAAGCTTTCCTAAGCTCCACCCAGCGGCGATCTCACGCAAGAAACCCTTCCTCGTGTCTTCCCGCTGTCGGACTCCAAGCCTCTTGTTCTCTCCTTCAAGCGCTCAAGTAATGGATGATTGCTTCTCGATTGCAGTAGCTTGCTCAAGGTGATAAAAACTTCAGAACGCACAAGCTAGATGTGGATAACACAAAGGCACAGCCAGAACTTCGTTCGCAAACTGTAGAACTCTACTTCAACGAAGCCTTCTTCCGCCCTTTTGTTTCTCCACTCAGCACTAGGTGACAGCATCTCCTGCAGCCTCCAGCTGCTTCCCTGCCAACGCCAGCTACCACTGAGCCCTCCCTGGACTTCCTGAGCTCCCTCAGCCAAGCTCCAGTCGGCAGCTCCAGTCTGCAACTCCAGCCGTTGCAACCTGAGATGGAAAACAGACAAACCTGCTCCAAGGAAAGCCTCCATTGACTTCTCCTTGAGTGTTTGAATCCTCCCCTATCACCTGCAGCTTAATCAGAGTGTTAGAGCAGCATATCACACAGTAAATCAAGTATCATATGTAAACAGCAGAGAATCGGATACGGTCAGGCGCGATCAGAGCGTCTGACAGTGCAATTTGAATTAAGGTGATCGATCACTGGACCGATCGGAGAGCCTCCTGATCGGTCACCAGACCGATCAGGCTCCGTCTTGATCGGTCCCCAACGCTTGATTAGAAATTGCGATTTCTTTGGACTCTCCTGGATCGATCACCAGACCGATCCCAGGTTGTGGATCGATCACCCGACCGATCCACCCCTTTATCGGGCGATTTCTGAGCTTCGCAGTCCAGACCACTTGATCGATCACCGGACCGATCAGGAAACCTCCTGATCGGTCACCATACCGATCAGGCTGGGTCCAGACCGATCAGGCTTCGTCCTGATCGATCATAGAGAGGAACCTGCGATGCTGGATCGTTCTCCAGAACGATCTGCACAGTGATCCTGATCGGTCACCAGACCGATCAGGAGCAGTTCAGCAAGGGAACTCAACCTCACTGTTTGCTCCCTGATCGGTCACCAGATCGATCAGGAGCAAGGCAATGGGTGAAACGCGTACTCCTTGATCGGTCACCAGACCGATCAGTCATCGCTGGATCGGTCACCAGACCGATCCACGAAGGAGCACCGTGCCAACTCCCTGATCGGTCACCAGACCGATCCAGGGGCTCCAACCTAGCCCTCCAAGCTAGGGTTTCATCGACCTTTGCCCTCCAAGCTAAGGATTTTTCACCTAACCCTCCAAGTTGGGAATTTGCACCTAACCCTCCAAGTTAGGACTTTTCACCTAGCCCTCCAAGCTAGGACTTTTCACCCAACTCTTCCGGATTAGGACTTTCCAAACCTAGCCCTCCAAGCTAGGACCTGACCCTCCAAGCCAGGACTTTTTCACCTAACTCTCCAAGATGGGAATTTGCACCTAACCCTCCAAGTTAGGACTTTTCACCTAGCCCTCCAAGCTAGGACTTTTCACCCACCTTTTCCGAATTAGGACTTTTCACACACCTAGCCTTCCAAGCTAGGATTTTTCACCACCTAACCCTCCAGGTTAGGATTTTCCAACACCTAGCCCTCCAAGCTAGGATTTTCAACACCATGCCTGATCCCCGATCAGGACTTAATCATAATCAATAATCATCCACCTAAACTAAAATCGGTGTCAACACCAATACAACAATCAGGGCCAGACTGCATCAACAATCTCTCCCTTTTTGTTGTTTGACAACCCGATTTTATGTTTAGGGATTCTCAATCAAGTTTTTCAAATTTAGAATCATAGGGGAATCCAGATCCTCCCCCTACAACATGATCATCCTAAACTTAACCAACCAACACTCTCCCCCTTTGTCGAACACCGAAAAGGGGTCTTAGAGGGCTGTTAAGTTTAAACCAAACTCCCCCTCAACCCTAGGGGTATCCCAAAACAACAATTTATTTTTTTATAAGCATATGAATACATATGACAAGCAGATATAGGCATGACAAAACAAGCATATGTATCATATGAGCATGACATCATAATCATAATCATGGTAGTGTAACAAATATGCAGATAGTACTCATCATAGCATCAACAAGAAGCATACTAAAGTAGAATAGACATGCATCAATGTCAGAAAGGTCAAGCCATAAAGCATCCAGAAAAACACGATGCAAGATAGATGCATCAAAATCCAGATACGTGTGGCATAAGACCACAATAAGCAAGTCATGGGGCATACAACCCAAAAGTCACACAGACCAAAACCGGTCAAGTACACAGATCATGAGAAGAGGCAGCAGACATCCAATGCTCAAACGTCAGCGGGGGGGGGGGGGGGGTCGTCATCGTGCATGAGGTCATCCACCGTGGTATCAGCAGACCCTGGTGCAGCACTGCCTGAAGGGGCATCCACTGGAAATGTATGGCGGCGCCACTCTGCGTACCAAGTCTGTTGCAATGCCTGGACCCCAGAGACAGTAGACTCTACGTCGGTCAATCGGCGATCAAAGGAACGGAAGTCCGAGCGCGTCTCCTCTCGATGGAGCTCCCTCAAATGAATATCCTCCTGGAGGGTCCGATCTAGCTCGGAGATCTGCCATCGTAGATCTGGGTCAGGCTCATAGTCATATTCGGCGTCAGAAGCAGGAGCCTCATGAAGTGCAGCAGCCTCGAGTGGTACATGAAAATGTGATGCTCCTCCAGGTAGGTCACCAAGTCCTCTCCCATCCTTCCATACCAATGCCCCATCGCGCTCTCGAATAATAATGCCGGACTTCGCAAAAGCGCGCCGACCCAGCCGACAATCCTGCTTGACCACGGTCCTGCCCTTGGTGACATCAACACCAACTGACATAAGCCAGTCAATGATGACATGACCAAATGGCATGTAGACCGTGCGACGGCTCGACTCACGATAGGATAGGATGGACTGGAAGATGCTCTCCATGATGTCGAAGTCTATCTGGCGGTGCATACCGTAGAGCATAAGGCAGTGATAGGGTCGGATCTCAGTCAAAGGCTTTGAGGTGATGGGCAAGATGCAATTTGTGATTATCTTGAAAAGGATGTAGTCGACTAGAGCAAGTCGTAGGGCTGCAAAAGTAGGGAAATTAGGACCCAACTCATCAAGCCCGGCGGGGCGAGGACGACCAAAGAAATGCTGATAGATGGAGTCGAGGGTAACATCTGAAAAAGGTGCCAATAAAGGATCAGGAAGCTCAGGGTAGATAGAATACAGATTTGGTGATCGTCGACCACCCAAATATTCTGCCAAGATCTCGTAAGAAAAGTCAAGGTTCCTCTTGGCGATTCGAGTGGTGAACTCGAAGCCTCCTTGAGGTCCCTGCTGAAGATTGTTATAGAACTCTGAGACTAGGTCGTAATTGATGGTCCGTTCCAAGGAAAAAAGGAAGCCCAGGTTGTAAAACATGACTATCTCCATGACCGACGGACAATGTTCAGTCAGAAAAGGGATATCAATGGATCGGCAGGATAGTAATTTGAAGGTCCTCGATTGAAATGTCTGTTCACAGGCCATATTTGGAAACCGGGAGCTAGAAGAAGGCTGAGGCCTTCTGGAGGGCGCAGATGCAGAAGGGGTTTTCCCTCTTTAACTGCCCTCAACAACTTCTTTACCCTTAGAAGACTTTCTATAGATTGGAATAGACAAATATGATCAAGATAAGGTTAAACCCAATCAAGAACGTGATCGAGACACAATAATTAACAGAACACAGTTGGATCAAGGAACCAAGATAGAGTGATAATCACAAAGTGAAGCATTTGATCAAGAGGGTCACGGCCAAAAGTCACAGCCAAAACAAGGATCACGTCACAACACACCAAGAACAAACACCAAAACATGATTAGCTTCATATACATATAATCCATGATCAGAGTCATAAAGGAAACTAAATCAAAAACTCACTTTGGTGCCATTGAAGTTAGTTTGAAAGGATCGTAAAAATTGGAAGAAGAACTTGCGCAGGAGAAGCTCTCGGCGCAAGACAGAGACGCAGAAAACTTGGAGCAAGTAGAGAACTTGCAGAGAACAAGGAAACGCTCATAGAGACCTTCGCAAGAACTCGCACGCACGAGAAAGAGGGAGACGCAGGAACACTCTCGCTCAGGATGAAGAGGCGCAAGTGGGAGGTTTCGGCGCTAGGGTTCGGCAAGGAGGGGTTTTGGTAGGAGTTAATCGGTTGGTGGATCGGTCCACCAACCATACTTTAATGCATCTGAACGAATCACCGTTCGATCAGATAGCGCCCAGAACGATCAGGTGATGACCTGATCGGACTGAACCGGGCATGATCGGTCGGGTGACCGATCAGGCATGCTCCTGATCGATCGGCTGACCGATCAGGACACGAACAGTAGGCTTCGAAGAGAAACCTGTGAGCCCCCTGATCGGTCTGTGGACCGATCACCATAGGGTGCCAGATCGGTCCGGGGATCGATCCAGGCTGGCTCAGTGAGGTTGATTAGAATTTCGTAAAGTCACTGAAGCCCCTCTGATCGGTCTGTGGACCGATCGTTACAGGGTGGAGCCAGATCGGTCCGAAGACCGATCAGCCTTACCCCTGATCGGTCGGGTGACCGATCAGGGTTCCTGAAACTCCCAGATTCGATCAGAAACTCTCAGTTTCAGATTATTGCTCGATTTCCAAAGGGATATGGTGAAAGATATCGATCTTGGAAGCCATCCCTCGTCTATAAGTGATCCCCAATCAAGGATCAAAGGTCCTTAGAGTTTGAACAAATCACTTTGCTCCACCCAAGTGGAGTCAAACTCAAACAACAATCATTCAAGCAATTTGTGCCAAATCCAAGGTTCCAATCAAGTTTCCTTGATCGGAATGTCCAAGTATGATCATGGAGCCAAATACACATATGTTATGCATTGGTTTTCCCCATACTTGGTCACCGAAGTGATTATTATCTCGTCAACTTAATTTCTCAAGGGATGCAATGACATTTTGAGAAATTTAGTTGATCCTAACATCTCACCCCATATCTAGCAAACAAAAACGTTTTGTTAAACCTTATAGTTTGTGTGAGATGTCCCCAAAGTTACCCAATTGTTTCCCAACAATTTCGAAATAATCATGAAGGGTTTGAATGCATTTTGAAATTCATGAAGCGCGACACATTCCCAACTCCCGTCTTAGGAAACTAAATTCATTTTCGGGGAGTGGTTTAGTGAAAATGTCAGCTAGGTTTGATTTGGACTCTACATGCGAGAGTACGATATCTCCCCTAGCTACATGATCCCTAATGAAGTGGTGACGCACCTCAATGTGTTTGGTCCTAGAATGATGGACTGGATTCTTGGTTAGGTTAATTGTGCTAATGTTATCACATAACACTTGCACACCCTTGTAACTCAAACCATAGTCCTCTAAAGTATGTATCATCCACAACAATTGTGATACGCTCTCTCCCATAGCAATATACTCTGCCTCGGTCGTGGAGAGAGCAACACAATGTTGCTTCCGACTTGACCAACTTACTAAGGACGAACCTAAGAATTGGCAACCCCCACTTGTGCTCTTCCGGTCCAACTTACATCCAGCGTAGTCGGAATCCGTATAGCCAATTAAATCAAATGATTCGGTACGGGGGTACCATAGACCGACTCCAATTGTGCCTTTGAGATATCTCAAAATTCGCTTAACAGCGATTAAGTGAGATTCCTTGGCACAACTTGATACCTAGCGCACATACCCACAGCAAATAGAATATCGGTCGACTAGCTGTGAGGTATAGCAAACTACCTATCATGCTTCGATATTGAGTTAAATCAACGGGTTTACCACTCTCATCATTGTCTAATCTTGTGTTTGTAGCCATGGGAGTGGTTACCTCTTTTGAATCACTCATATTGAATTTTCGAAGCATTTCTTGTGTGTATTTTGATTGGTGCACATGGATACCATCGCGAGTTTGCTTGATTTCAAGTCCAAGGAAGAAAGTCAACTCTCCCACTAGACTCATTTCAAATTCACTCTCCATGTGTCCAATGAACTCATTTAAATAGCCTTATTGTTTGAGCCACAAATTATGTCATCGACATATACTTGGGCTACAAAAATATCGTCACCATCTCTTCGTAGAAATAGTGTAGGGTCTATTTGGCCTCTAACGAAGCCCTTCTCAATTAAGAATGTCGACAACCGCTCATACCAAGCCCGGGGTGCTTGTTTAAGGCCATAAAGTGCCTTTTTGAGCTTGAACACGTGGTTTGGAAATTCGGAACTCTCAAACCCCGGAGGTTGTTCGACATAGACCTCTTCTCTAATCAAACCATTCAGAAAGGCCGATTTGACATCCATTTGGTATAGCTTGAAGCCGCGATGTGCTGCAAACGCAAGCATCAATCGAATGGATTCTAATCGTGCCACAGGAGCATAGGTCTCATCATAATCAAGGCCTTCAACTTGACTATAGCCCTTGGCTACCAAGCGTGCCTTGTTTCTAATGATTTCTCCCTTATGGTTCAATTTGTTCTTGAAGACCCATTTGGTTCCAATGATGGTGGTCTTCTTGGGTCTAGGGACTAAGTCCCAAACTTGACTTCTTTCAAATTGACCTAGTTCATCTTGCATTGCAATGATCCAATCGGGATCATTTAATGCTTCATCAATTTTTCTAGGTTCAATTTCGAAATTAGGGCAACTTCATTAGCCTCATTCCGGAAGAATGATCTAGTCCTAACCCCATGATGGATGTCTCCAACAATTTGGTCTTGGGGATGACTAGAGGCTAATCTAGTTTGCCTTGGTGTTGGTGGTGCTTCGTGAGTGGGTTCACTAGACACAAGTTCAGCCTCAGGATCCGGCTGATCTATGGATTGTCTAGGCTCACCGTCATCGGATTCATCACCATCAACAACATTTGGACTTTCATTCAAACTTAGTCTCCTAAGTTCGAATTGGACTTCATCTTCTGGTTGACCATTGACTTTTGGAATTTCTTCAAATACAACATCAGAAGACTCCTCAACCAGTCTAGACTTCTTGTTGTAGACTCGATAGGCTTTGCTAATGAGGGAGTACCCGACTAGTATCCCTTCATCAGCCTTTGCCGTGAACTTTCCAAGATGATCCTTGGTGTTTAAAATGAACACCTTACAACCAAACACCCTAAGGTGTTTAACCGTAGGTGGTTTCCCAAACCAAAGTTCATGGGGAGTCTTTCCTAAAAACCTATGAATGAGGACCCGGTTTTACACATAGCAAGCTGTATTTACAGCTTCAGCCCATAAGTAACTTGGGAGTGAGTACTCATTAAGCATGCTTCGTGCAGCCTCTTGTAGAACACGGTTCTTCCTTTCTACAACACCATTTTGTTGTGGTGTTCTAGGAGTAAAGAACTCATGTTTATAACCTCTATCTTGACAAAATTCTAAAAATCTTTGATTTTGAAATTCACCTCCATGATCACTTCTAATTGTCTTAATAATTGATGATTTTTCATTTTCAACTCTTCTACAAAAAGAAATGAAAACATCTAAGGTTTGGTCCTTATATTTTAAAAAGTAAGTCCATGTATATCTAGTGAAGTCATCAATGATCACAAAGCAATATCTACTTCCATTCAATGATATGATAGTACTACAATCAAATAGATCCATGTGAAGTAAATCTAATGCAGTAGAAGTACTTACAGCGCTTTTACCTTTATGTGCAGATTTTGTTTGCTTACCCATTTGACATGCATCACAAAGTTTGTCTTTCTCATACTTGATGCTTGGTAAGCCACGGACTAACCCCTTGTTGGCCAACTTCCGGATGTTCTTCATGTTCACATGTGCTAGCCTCCGGTGCCAAAGGGTGGACTCTTCTTCTTTTGACATGAAACACTTAGCAGAAACATTAGTAGCACTTTTAAATGAAACTTGATAAATATTGTCTACTCTTGTTCCTACTAGTACCGTGTCCAAGGTGTCATGTTGTCTAACTAGACATTGACTTGGTTGGAAATCAATTGTGTAACCCGTGTCACACAATTGACTCACACTTAGGAGATTAAATTTCATCCCCTTGTCTAGAAGGACATTTGAAATTCTAAGACATTCGGATATTTGAATGTCTCCTATTCCTATGACCTTAAGACTACCATTGATACCAAATGAAACATTACCTCTACTTTTCTTGTGAAGTGTGGTAAACAATGATTTATCCCCGGTCATGTGTTTGGAGCATCCACTATCAACAAACCAAGTTGATAGATGCTCCCCTCAATCATAACCTACACAATTCGAAAAATAGAAGTTTTAGGTACCCAAACCTTGGGACCTAAAGCATCAACTAAACAAGACTTAGGCACCCATGCCTTGACAACTTTCTTTTGACCCTTGGGTGTCCTAGATTGTCTCATATCAGTCCTAGACATCAAGGATACGAATGAGGGTTCTTTGGGATGGTAACTAATACCGGCCCTATTGTAGACTGCCCTTTGGGCATTCAAGATCATGTCTAGGGTTTTAGAGCTAGTTGAGGACTTCTCAAAAATATTCTTGAGTATCTCAACTTCACTCTTTAATGATTGATTTTCTTCAACTAGCAACTCATCATGCAAACCATTTACATCCTCAACCTTAGAGGATTCCAAATTTTCAACCTCAAGTTTCAAAGACTTAATCTCATCCTCTAACAATTCAACATGCAAGTCATCAATGTTATCATCCCTAGATAATTTCAATTGATCAATTTCTAATTGCAATGCTTTAACCTTATTTTTTGACTTCTTAAGCATACTAGTTAAACATGCAATTGCTCTATAACACTTTTCAAGTTCAGGAGAAGTTACCTCTTCATCATCCGAAGATGATGAAGCCATGTTTGATGAGTTGGAAGATTCATCACTGCTCTCTTGATCTTCCAATGCCATGAGTGTCACATGCCTTGTGCTCTTCTCCTCCTTCTCTTCATCGGATGAGCTAGAGGATGACTCATCCCAAGTGGCCTTCAAGGCCTTCTTCTTCTTCTTGAATTTTTCTTCTTTCTTTTTGGATTTCTCCTCCTTCTTCTTTAGTTTTGGACATTCATTCTTGAAGTGCCCTTTCCTACCACACTCAAAGCAAGATGCATTAGTCTTATCAAGTTTAGCTTCACTAGAGTTACCTCTACTCTCGAAGCGTCGACCCCTTCTCATCATCCTTCGCACAAAGTTCGCCATCTCGGAGGAAGAAGAGCCACTGCCATCTTCCTCGGAATCGGACTCGGATTCGGAAGAGGATGAAGATGAAGAGACTTCCTTCTCCTTCTTCTTCTCCTTCTTCTTCTTGTTGGATCGGTCCCCTGCAACTAAGGCAATCCCCTTCTCCTTGGGGCCTTTGTTAGCCATTTCATGCAATTCCATCTCACAAAATAAATCATCTAACTTTACAATGGATAGATCCTTGGAAACTTTGTAGGCATCCACCATGGATGACCACAAAGCATTCCTTGGAAAGGCTTTCAAGACATACCTCACAAGGTCGCGATTCTCGACCTTTTCATCAATCGAATGAAGCCCATTGAGGACTTCCTTGAACCGGCTATGAAGCTCACTTACCGATTCATTCTCCTTCATGGAGAGATTTTGAAGTTGATTGAGGAACAAGTCCCTCTTTGCGATTCTTGAGTCTCGGGTGCCCTCGTGAAGCTCAATGAGTTTGTTCCACAAGTCCTTTGCACTTGTGAAAGGACCAACCTTGATGAGTTGGTCTTTGTTCATGCCGCATTGTAGAGTGACAACCGCCTTCGCGTCGGCTTCACTCTTCCGAGTTTGTTCGGCAGTCCACCGCCATGATTCGAGTTCTTTGCCTTCATCATCCTTAGGAGGGGTGAATCCCTCCTTCACCGCGAACCAAGTATTGATGTCCATCTTCAAGTAATATTCCATCTTTGATCTCCAATATTGAAAATCAGCGCCATCAAAGAATGGAGGTCGGGTGGTGGAGAAGCCTTCCCTCAATGCCATGGATGTAGCTCTCGGTTGTTAATCCGCAAAAACAGAGCCCCAAGCTCTGATACCACTTGTTGGAACCCGGATGGCTAGAGAGGGGGGGTGAATATAGCCAATCACTTTGACCTTTGACACTTATCAAATTTCTGCACTCAACCTTATCAGTAGCACAGCGGAAGAAACAAAGGAAACAAAGCAGTGCAGAAAACAGAAAACGAAGGCAACAAACACAACTAGCAAGATCGCTAACAAGGAGGGTTTACAAGGTTCGGGGATAACTTGCCCCTACTCCTTGGTGTGCCCTTAAGGTGGGCGATCCCTTGATCGTCGGCAGATCAAGCCCCGGATATCACCGGATAGAAAGCAATCTCCATCTCGGTGGAGAAACCTCTCCACAGCGTTTCAATCACATATTTAAGTTTAAGCACAAAGAAACAACAAGAAGGATCTTACTCAAACACTTAGCAAGGACAAGAACACAGCAAGCTTTCCTGAGCTCCACCCAGCGGCGATCTCACGCAAGAAACCCTTCCTCGTGTCTTCCCGCTGTCGGACTCCAAGCCTCTTGTTCTCTCCTTCAAGCGCTCAAGTAATGGATGATTGCTTCTCGATTGCAGTAGCTTGCTCAAGGTGATGAAAACTTCAGAACGCACAAGCTAGATGTGGAGAACACAAAGGCGCAGCAAGAACTTCATTCGCAAACTTTTGAACTCTTCTTCAACGAAGCCTTCTTCCGCCCTTTTGTTTCTCCACTCAGCACCAGGTGACAGCATCTCCTGCAGCCTCCAGCTGCTTCCCTGCCAACGCTAGCTACCACTGAGCCCTCCCTGGACTTCCTGAGCTCCCCTCAGCCAAGCTCCAGTCGGCAGCTCCAGTCTGCAGCTCCAGCCGTTGCAACCTGAGATGGAAAACGGACAAACCTGCTCCAAGGAAAGCCTCCATTGACTTCTCCTTGAGTGTTTGAATCCTCCCCTGTCACCTGCAGCTTAATCAGAGTGTTAGAGCAGCATATCACACAGTAAATCAAGTATCAGATGTAAGCAGCAGAGAATCGGATACGGTCAGGCGCGATCAGAGCGTCTGACAGTGCAATTTGAATTAAGGTGATCGGTCACCGGACCGATCGGAGAGCCTCCTGATCGGTCACCAGACCGATCAGGCTGGGTCCAGACCGATCAGGCTCCGTCCTGATCGATCATAGAGAGGAACCTGCGATGCTGGATCGTTCTCCAGAACGATCTGCACAGTGATCCTGATCGGTCACCAGACCGATCAGGAGCAGTTCAGCAAGGGAACTCAACCTCACTGTTTGCTCCCTGATCGGTCACCAGACCGATCAGGAGCAAGGCAATGGGTGAAACGCGTACTCCCTGATCGGTCACCAGACCGATCAGTCATCGCTGGATCGGTCACCAGACCGATCCACGAAGGAGCACCGTGCCAACTCCCTGATCGGTCACCAGACCGATCCAGGGGCTCCAACCTAGCCCTCCAAGCTAGGGTTTCATCCACCTTAGCCCTCCAAGCTAAGGATTTTTCACCTAACCCTCCAAGTTGGGAATTTGCACCTAACCCTCCAAGTTAGGACTTTTCACCTAGCCCTCCAAGCTAGGACTTTTCACCCAACTCTTCCGGATTAGGACTTTCCAAACCTAGCCCTCCAAGCTAGGACCTGACCCTCCAAGCCAGGACTTTTTCACCTAATCTCCAAGATGGGAATTTGCACCTAACCCTCCAAGTTAGGACTTTTCACCTAGCCCTCCAAGCTAGGACTTTTCACCCACCTCTTCCGAATTAGGACTTTTCACACACCTAGCCCTCCAAGCTAGGATTTTCACACCTAACCCTCCAGGTTAGGATTTTCCAACACCTAGCCCTCCAAGCTAGGATTTTCCATACCATGCCTGATCCCCGATCAGGACTTAATCATAATCAATAATCATCCACCTAAACTAAAATCGGTGTCAACACCAAAACAACAATCAGGGCCAGACTGCATCAACACTNTGCTACATTTTCCCGCAGCTCGGCTGCTCAGTAAGACGCGTGGCGTTCCACACTCCCTGATTCCTGCCCGACTGTGTGCGCTATTATCCCACAGGCTTGCCCGACTGTGTGTGCAATTATCCCGCAGCTAGGCTGCTCAGTAAGACGCGTGGTGTTTCACGCTCCCTGAGTTCTGCCCGACTGTGTGTGCTATTATCCCGCAGCTCGGCTGCTCAGTAAGACGCGTGGTGCCCCACGCTCCCTGAGTCCTGTCCGACTGTGTGCGCTATTATCCCGCAGCTCGGCTGCTTAGTAAGACGCATGGCGTTCCACGCTCCCTGAGTCCTGCCCGACTGTGTGTGCTACATTTCCCGCAGCTCGACTGCTCAGTAAGACGCGTGGTGTTCCACGTTGTTGGATTGAGAATAATGATAGAGGGGGGTGAATATTGTAAATCATTTCGGATTGAGAAAAGAGCAAATACGCAGCGGAATAAACAAAACACAACACAAAGACTCAAGCGGTTTTACTTGGTTCGGAGTCGCGGTCGACTCCTACTCCGAGGCCCACGGTCGTTGACCGTTTACTGCGGGCAATTCTATATGATCGCAAAAGGTTTACAAGAATTGTATAAGTAAAATGTAGTAAATATAACAGTTTTACTCTTCGTGATCAACGCCCGGTATGGATCGTACTTCGGTGCGAAGGGTCGGCGGCGGCGCTTGGAATCTCGAAATGGAAGGTTTCTGGAGCAGCGTGTTTGAGTCGAAGAGCGTAGAAGCGTTGGAAAGATTGTTGTTTTAAGCCTTGGGGTCGAGGGGCTATTTATAACCTCCTGGGGCGCCCTGAACGTTGGGGGCGCCCCCCCCACGTGTCAGCCGATCCGGACAAGTCTCGATCAGCCGTTATCTCCAGGATCGGGCTGAGGTTTGATCAGGAGCGCCCGGGACTCAGGGGCGCCCGGGTTGACTCGGTCCGCTGGCTTGACTTTATCCGCTTCGTTGGCTTGAGCCCGGGGCGCCCGGAGCATCCGGGGCGCCCGGAGCATGGGGCGCCCCCCCCCCCCCCCCAATGAGCTTCCGAAGTGATTTCTTGCTTAACCTGTTTTGCCTTGACCTTGGGGGCGCCCAGGACACTGGGGGCGCCCTGCCCAGCTGCTTGCCCCTCTCCTTTGGGACGTTCTGAGCTACAGAAACACATTCCTTCGGTCCTGCATCCAAGGTTAGTCCAAAACAACACAAAGCAATAAAATATTAGGTTTATACAGCCTTAGCTGTCTTGGTTCTGACTTTGGGTCTCCAAAATGGAATCCCAGGTCGAACCGACGCCTATTGTTCCCTCGACGGGGAACACATCCTCACCTACTCCTCTCAGGAGAGTTTATCTTTTGCCAACCGGCTTCTCCGGTTGGACTTTTGCCTAGCAGTCCTTCGCTAGGGCTTAGGTACCAAGCCATCCTTCGCCCGGTGCCTAGCAGTCCTTCGCTAGGTCTTCGGTACCCAGCAGTCCTTCGCCCGGTGCCTAGCAGTCCTTCGCTAGAGCTTTGTATCCTGGCATTCCTTCGCCAGATGCCTAGCAGTCCTTCGCTAGGGCTTTGTATCCTGGCAGTTCTTCGCCAGGTGCCTAGCAGTCCTTCGCTAAGGCTTTGTTTGCGTCCTCGCAGGTGCCTAGCAGTCCTTCGCTAGGTTTGTTCCTGCAGTCCTTGCAGGCAGCCCTTCACTAGGACTTTGTTTCCTGGCAGTCCTTCGCCAGGTGCCTAGCAGCCCTTCGCTAGGACTTTGTCTCTGCATACTTGAGTAACTTTATTAGATCACAAATAACACTTAACTTTGAATCCTTTGCCAATATCAAAACAAGGTTCGATATGGTGCTTCCTGCACCAACACACGCTCCCTGAGTCCTGCCCGACTGTGTGCGCTATTATCCCGCAGCTCGGCTGCTCAGTACGACGCGTGGCGTTCCACGCTCCTTGAGTCCTGCCCGACTGTGTGCGCTATTATCCCGCAGCTCGGCTGCTCAGTAAGATGCGTGGCATTCCACGCTCCCTAAGTCCTGTCCGACTGTGTGCGCTGTTATCCCGCAGCTCACCTGCTCAGTAAGACGCGTGGCATTCCACGCTCCCTGAGTCCTGCCCGACTGGGTGCGCTATTATCCTGCAGCTCGGCTGCTTTGTAAGACGCGTGGCGTTCCACGCTCCCTGAGTCCTGCCCGACTGTGTGTGCTACATTTCCCGCAGCTCGGCTGCTTAGTAGGATGCGTGGCGTTCCATGCTCCCTGTGTTCTGCCCGACTGTGTGCGCTATTATCCTGCAGTCTTGCCCGACTGTGTGTGCTACATTTTCCCGCAGCTTGGCTGCTCAATAAGACGCGTGGCGTTCCACGCTCCCTGAGTCCTGCCCGACTGTGTGCGATATCATCCCGCAGTCTTGCCCGACTGTGTGTGCAATTATCCCGCAGCTCGGCTGCTCAGTAAGACGCGTGGCTTCCACGCTCCCTGAGTCCTGCCCGACTGTGTCTGCTATTATCCCGCAGCTCGGCTGCTCAGTAAGACGCGTGGCGCCCCACACTCCCTGAGTCCTGTCAGACTGTGTGCGCTATTATCCCGCAGTCTTGCCCGACTGTGTGTGCAATTATCCCGCAGCTCGACTACTTAGTAAGATGCGTGGCGCCCCACGCTCCCTGAGTCCTGTCCGACTATGCGCGCTATTATCCCCCAGTTTTGCCTGACTGTGTGTGCAACTATCCCGCAGATCAGCTGTTCGTTAGGACGCGTGGGACAGTCCCGCGCTCCCTGAGTCCTGCCCTATCGTGTGCGCAAACTCTGGCCTCGCCAGTAAGTCATAAGTGGACCAGCTTCCACGCCCCCTTGGCTCAGCGTCTCAGATCAGACGTGTGGCGGCCCACGCTCCTGAGAATCGGGCTGAGTCAGTGGTTAGACGCTCATCCTCTAACAAGTCAAGTTCATCTCTCAGCTCGGCCCTCAGCCAGGCACGCGGTGACCCTCGTTCCTTAAGTATTACCCGACCTAGCATACGAAGCTCTCGAAATCCTAAGGCAAGATCATCTCACAGATATCTCCTTAGCTTGGTGGCCTCCTAAGCTGGGCCCGAGTGAAACAACACGACAAGTCCTCACGAGGTTCATGACTCGGCAATGGCCCGGCGAATGGCCCAGGCCGATAGGTTCGTTAACACCGAATCGCTCACTGTCGCCCGAGCCGTCGGTGCACTTAAAAGAGTGTTTTACACCGACACTTGCGAAGAATGAAATATACCGGCCCGAGTGGCAAACACGGGTAAAAGACTTTATAACTACGGAGCCCGCAGAAACGCGCCAGGACATAAACTTAAGTAGGAAAATCCTCACTCAGGTTAATAGCGCTGCTCGGATTCTTGACACATAAGCATCGCAATAACGAGGAGTAAAGGAAAGTCGGCATGCTCATTAGCAGAAGGTATTACAAAATAGAGGCCTAGCCCCTCTTCCACAAAAGAAAATCTCTCAATGACAACTGCTCCCAGCTTATGGAGCTCGGTCGGTCTTCTTCGAGGACTTGTCCGGGAGCAAAGAGTCGGTATAACCTTTGAGGCGTTGCATGTGCCGCTGAATGGCCTTCAGTACGAATGTTTGGACTTCGTGTCTTTATCGAAGCTTACCAAGCTCCGCAGCACAGGCAACCCGTTCCTCCTCTTTGGCCTTCAGGTCGGCCCGCAGGGTGGAGATGATGTGGTGTGCCTCAAAAAGTTGCTCCCTGAGCGTAGCCAGCTCCTCAGAATTCCAAACTGACCGTGCCGATTGTTGAAAGGGGAGGCAAGAGTCAGAATCAAAGGAAAGAAAAACAAAATTGACATCTTTCAAGAATTGAGGTTTCTTGGGTCGACCTAGGTGCTCTCGCCTGAGCACAATTTCGGGCTCCCGCCCGAGCAGAGTTTCCAGACTCTCGACTGGATGGGGCTTCAGACTTCCTGTCCAGACCGCTCTTCGAACACAAGTCACTGACTAGTGCCCCATGGTTGGCGGCCTCTGGAGAGACTGGGCAAAGAGAACTGATGGCAGCATCGGCCCCAACGAAGGCCCATAGTTTGGGAGAGGGCAAGGAGCATGCAAGTTATAAGCCACCCCGGACTGGCATTGGCTGAGATAGGAGGCATCTGATAATAGCCCCTCCAGCGTTAGTTGAGCCAACATTGCCAGCCGATCGGCGTATGGAACCATTCTGGGTCGAATGGCGGGGGACAGTATGGACACCTCCCTTCGGATGCTCCACGGGAGCAAACATCCAAACCCTCCTCGACGAAGTAGAAGAAGAGGGAGCCCCGGGAGTTGTAACGCTCGAGGAGGCTGCCCCTGTCGGAGGAGGGCAGACATTAACTCCCTTAGCACAGGGAGGCACCAGGGGAGAGTTCCCCGACTGAGGAAGGGCAACCTCTCGAGTCAGCGGAGAGAGGGATATCTCAGGGCCGGGCGGAGGATGAGTGCGCCCCGGAAGGGGGGTCACACGGGAAGACGAAGGTGCCGCGGCAATAGGTTCTGCAGAAGCCGACACCCTAGCTCGCTTCGCTCGGCGGGGAGGAGCGGAAGTACCATGTGAAGATGAAAAGATAGCCGAACGAAGCATATGGCGACAAGATTCCAAGGGTAAGTCATCCATATCGGAGACCCACAAGCTGGAAGCCAGCCCTCTCCTCATCGGTTCCTTCCCCTTACGAGAAGTACCTTTGCGGGGGGAAGCGGTGCTCATGAATACCCTCGTCGAGGGCGGAGAGTCTAGAGGAAGCATCATTTCAAGATGTTCCAGATCCACATCATCCGAAAAGGTATAAAGCCTTTTCAAAGAAAATAGTTCCTCAGAGAAGTCGGTAGGCATGCTGGGAGATGGCTTGCAAATTGACAGGGATTTCGGTTTCACTGGTGTCTGGGTTGAAAATGACGCTGGTGAGCACCGCCTATAAATTGGAGGAGGAAAACTATCTCGACCGTTCGCAGGAGGCCTCGGTAAGTCGCAGGATCGAACGGTCGGTCGCATGTCAGGAAAATATTAAGAAGCATTGAAGGAAGACTAAGTGGGGAAGGGCTACTCGTCGCCCGAGGTACTCATGACCGATGATAGACGTTTCGCTGCCCGAAGCGTCATTTCACCATTGATGTGTTCAATCGCTCGTTAAGGCGGTTGTCAGAAATGGAGATACGAATCGCCCCGATGGGACAGGTGTAGAGAAATAAACGGGTCAACTCCCGCAAATCCCTTGGTTTAGGCCCCGGGTGGCTGCGTGGCATCCCACGCTCCCCGGGTTTCGGCCTAACTAAGTGGCTAAACCTTCACAAACGGGCTAACACCCACAATTCCTCGATTCAGGCCTTGGCCGGTCGAATGGCAACCCACGCTTCCCGGGTTCCAACCTAACCAAGTGACCGAACTCTCGCAAGAGGGTCAGCCTGCGCAAGTCCTTTTAGTTTGGTGGTGGGCATGGCGAAGAAATATCCTGAGCCGAGTGCTCCAACTGATGACCCTTTGGGTCGCTAACACTTGACAAAAAGGGAACAAGCTTGAGAGGCTTGAAGAGGAAAGGAAATGTTCCAAGCAGCAAGGTGAAGATGTTACATAGCTAGGAAACAACCACCCTTGCAAGTGTACAAAGAAGAAAGGCAGAAACACAGGAGGCCTGGCCTTCACTTGAATGACTCATCGGTCACGTTAGGCAAGTCCTTACACATGTCCTCGAGCCGCACCGCTGTGGGAGGCAGATCGAGAAGCAGATATCCACCGAGCCTGAGTCGACGGATGATGTTAATTCCCTGTGGCACCATTACGTCCATGAACCGTCCGGCGATTTCAGTCATATAGGCGGGGGCATTAAGGCACTCAAGCCTATACTTTTCCAATCGGGAGTCTTCGGTTTCCTTGTAGGATCGGAGTTCCGCCAGCTTCGATCTAGCCGTCTCCCACTCGGAGTGTTCGGTTTCCCTACGCAAGTGAAGCTCCGTCAACTCTGATCTGGCGGCCTCCCACTCGGCCTTCTCATGTCGTAGCTGCTCTAGCTCCTCCTTCTGACCATGGACCAATTGGTCTTTGGAAGAGAGTTCCGAGGACAGCTCAGTTATCCTTTGCGATTGAGCTAGGACCTTAGCGTCTCTGGTCTCCAGCTGGGCCCGAAGGGAGTCGGTGGCAGTGGATGCCTTCTGAAGTTCAGACTTCGCCTGGTCCGACTCGGCTTGAGCCCTCGCTTGAAGCGCTCGTGCCTTTCACTCGGCATGCTTCAGGGTGGAAAGTCGGATGTTCGTTTGGGACGCGGCCTGTTGCGCCGTCTCAATTTGGCCACGTGCCTCCTCAAGTTGCTCTGCAGATTGAGCCAATTGATCTTGCAAAGCCCGAACTTCAGCCCGCAGTTGGTTCTGTGTGGGCTCGTCGGCAACTAGCTAAGAGTGCACCAATTGAGTCTTCAGACGCCCCACTTCCCGCTCGGCTTTAGCCCGAGCCGAGTTCTGGGCTAGAAAAGACATAGCGAAGCCGTGACAGTCTCCCATGAACTGCCAAAGGAATATCGGTCTCAAGGATAATAGACAGAGTGTTCGATAGAAGATCTGGTTCGTCTAGACATACCTGAGTAGCCTTAAGGAAAAAGGCATCAACTCTGTTACCAGAGCCTCGGAAATAAGATTCCTCAAGCCCTTGAGCATAGCGGTCGGCCACCGATCCATACAGGCGCAGATCCTGATATAGATCAGGTAGCTCACCCGGGGGCATCTTCAAGTGACAGTTAGCCCTGGTGGGCACCAAGAGGTGCATCATCGGATCCTCAGTCGGATCCTCAGCAGAGGGAGTTCTCGATCTATCGGGCAGCAACGCATTGGAAGCGTTGGAAGATGCGGAAGGGTCGGCAGGTGAAGTGACGATAGGAAGATTGGTCGTAGTGCCAATGTCGGGGTGGGTCGCAGAAGTAACGGTTGGCATTTGGACAGGGGAGCGTCCTACCAGTATGACGGCAGGAGGATCAACAGCAGGAGCCACGAAGGGAACGATGGCCATAGAAACAGAGGGGCCTTCGGGCTCGGGGGCTTCTCTCCTCTTCTTTTTCTTCCTCTTCTCCTTCTCCAAACACTTGTTGGAAGAAGGGTGGGATGAGCCCCCTGTCGGGGAAGCTACTCGTCGACGCTTGGAAGAAGCGCGCGGTTCGACGGTTGTAGATGGGACAGTCTCGGAGGCAAGGGGAACCAACTCCGGTATAGTTGGGGTCGGGTTCGCCAAAGCGTCGTCCGCCATAGAGCCTCCTTTAGCAGCCAACACGGAGGTGACCCGAGTCTATAACTCGGCCTTATCCAGCCTGAAGCCTACCTTCAGAGCCGTAGACAGCAGCATGGAAACTGTAAAGAAGAGATAAGCCCGTGCATGGCTAAGGGATATACCTTCCTTTAGCAAAAGTCCACAGTGGAAGTGCCTGTCCCCCAACTTGGCGGTGACGTTCAAATAGGCTGCGGAAGTGCGATAGTGGTGAGGGAGAGCCTCGGAGACGGGAAGTCCCTCGACCCAAGTCGTAGGCCAGCCTAGGGCCGAGATGGGCCCAATGAAGAAGTAACGCTCCTTCCATCCCTTGTTCGAAGTAGGCAGGTTCAGGAGGAAGGAAGCCTTGGCTCGGGCTTGGAAGAAGAAGTCGCCCGCTTCTTGCTGTTTGGGATAGAAGAGATAATGGAAATTCTCCGGTTCTAGGGGAATCCGGAGTAGTGAAAAAACGATAACCGAACCACACATCAGACGTATGACGTTGGGGGCTAGCTGAGATAAGGGAATTTGGAAGTAGTTACAGATGGCGGAAAGGAAAGGATGAATGGGGAAACGGAGACCAGCTTGTAGATGGTCCCGAGACAAAGCAATATAGACCAAGGGGGCAGAATCCGGTCAGTCGTGTGGCTCAGGCAGGCGTAGGCGGTGGTCGGCAGGGATTAAGAAGTCTGATTGTATTTGGTCCAGGTCATGAGCAGTGAGGGTAGTTATCATAGTAGAGTACCAGGGCTGAGAAGGAGGAGGAGACGAGGAAGAAGAGGCCATCGGATAAGAAGGAAACAGGAAACTAACCGGTGGAAGGGGCCGCCGGAGGAAAGCCGAGGAGAAGCAACTGTCGAAGCCCTAGCAACACCCAAGGTGGCGGAGAACTATGAGGAGTTTTGAACACAGGAAGAAGAACAAGCATGCGAAAGGCTTATTTATGGGAACGGGTGAAGGATGCCAAGCGTTCGATGAGGAACCAGGAGAAACGTATGATCCCGCCGGAGCCGTCTGATCAAGCTCGGGTAACGTGTGATAGAGCAGGGGGCGCAGGGGCGCGGGTCTCGCGCCAATCAAGCAGGAATCAATGAGAAGATACGCTCGGTTTCCGAGAGGTGCGCCAGGCTCGAGCCAGGGTTGAGGTCCAGTCAGTCAGACTACGTGCCTCCTTCGACTAGACTTGAGGGAGATGCTTATGATCCTAGGCCAGCTTGCGTGTAGCCTGGCCCGGCTGCCTGGCGCCTAGTCAGAAGAAAAGTGGTTAGTGGGCTGTAGTGGCCCGTCAGAGGGGTGTCAGTTAGACCCAGGCCCCTAGATTGACGAGGGGTGGACCACGGTCGTTAGCATCAGGTTAAGCCCGAGTCGGGTATGTAAGCTCCAATATCCTTCCTCGTTTGGCTTCCCGCAGATGCGTGGCGGTCCACGCTCCGGGGGTAAGCCTGAACCAGAGGAGGCGGTACTTAGTGCCTCAGTCAGCACCCTCGCATGCCCTCAGTCGGCCTCGATACTCAGTGCCCTCAGTCGGCACCCTTATAGGCCCTCAGCTGGCCTCGATGCTTAGTGCCCCAGTCAGCACCCTCGCAGGCCCTCAGTCGGCCTCGGTACTCAGTACCCCCAGTCGGCACCCTTATAGGCCTTCAGCCGACCTCGATGCTTAGTGCCCCAGTCGGCACCCTTATAGGCCCTCAGTCGGCCTCGATACTTATTGCCCCAGTCGACACAACCACTCCCTGACACCAGAACACCAGAGGTTGTACGGGGTCGCGCATGACTTAAACTATCCCGGTCTCAAGTGACGGATATCTCACCGAGGTATTGATCTTCCTGCCATATCCTGTCCCCTGTACCACGACCACATGCCATGATGTCAGGCCGAGCGGCGTCCAACGGCGCCAGCCCTTAAGTTGACAGTGCCCCTTTCCTTAATATGGTATGCGCTACTTTATCCTGTCACCTCTGTGCATGTATTACCCTGTCCTCGCTATATGACAACAGGTGGCAGGCGGGGCAGGAGCTGTCAGCTTCCCCGGCTATATAAACTTTCTCACTCCGTATTTCCCAGTACACACGATAGTGCAATTTCATACTGTTCTATTGCTTTCCATTGCTACCGTCGTGTACTGACTTGACCGTCGGAGTGCCTGGCCGGGGACTTTTCTCGGCAGGTTCTAACGGTCTCTGTCTTGCAGGTTAGAGGCGATCCAGCTTGCTAACCCACCACAGCGACCTCGCTCTCTCCGGAGGCTCACTCATCTGTAGGGGCGTCCGACTCACTTCGCGACAGGATCAAGCTCTATCACCTTCCAAGAACTCACCCCTCGTTCTTTCATCGATTCCTCCTTCATCTCCTGGACTCAAGCCTTATTGTACGCGATCTTTATCTGCTTTTCTCGCATAGAGTCTGATTGATTAATTTTATGTGTGTTTACGATGCAGTTTCATAATATATATATAAGTACAAGAACAACACTAAAAGGCCTGAGTCTTTTCTCTTCATGCTGCAAGATCAAGAGTTCGGTTTGAGAACTTGCATCGACAAGCAAAATCATCGATTGGTTTCTGCTATGGATCAGAATTTTTTGTTTCAGCAATACAGAGGTTGATGGTAGGGACATATTGCTACAAAATCATGTATTTTTCAGCAATATATCCCTATCGATAACAGTAGGCACGTTAAATATTAATAGAGTTTGACGATAGAGATGTATTTCAGAAATCAAATTGCGATTAAGGCATATAAATGATAGAAAATTTTTGAAGGATATAAATGAAAAAAAGTTAAAACAATAGGATCATTTTAATTTATTTTCTCTCTGACGTATTTTTTTATTTTTTTTATTTTTACTGACACACCTTTTTTTACTTTTTTTCTGATTTGTTCTGACACACTTTTTTTACTTTTTTCTGATTTTTTTTGCTTTAATTGTTCGTTGAGTTTATGCTTAATTAATTATATTCGTGATAAGATGATTTATTCATCCTCAACGTTCTTATTAATCCGTCATAGAATTAACACGAATGAGATAAATTACGAAAACTATTAATCCGGATGTTATGAATAATATGTAAGGAAGACGGACATACTAATTATAGATTTTGACTCCCATATTATATAATGATAATTTTATATATTAATTATCAAATCAACCCGTGAAAATTTTAATTAATTACATCTGTAGACCATGAGGAGCGGGACACAGACTTGCCTCCTTTTCTCCCATTCTGTACTTTGCCACACCTCATTAGAGTTACTGCCAAGTGCATCTCTCTCTGCTGAAACAAAGCCTTCGGCAGAGGCAGGAATGACCTGACTTATCTTCGCTGCCTAGCTGGTAGTGGGACGTCTGATGCAGGGCTAGGGCTAGGGCTAGGACTAGGGCTAGGGGTAGGGCTGGGGATGGGTTTTGTCCTTTATGGGTTAGGGTGACCAAGGAGGATATATGATTTAGTTTGGATTTTATCATTGGACAGTACTGGAGGGTTGAAATCTAACCGGCTAGAAAATTTATTCTATAATTTTTAAAATATTATTAAAGTGATTTAAATTTAATTATATTTTTTTCTTATTTATTTTTATATTAAATTATATTTTTTTCTACTCATTTCATTAAAAAAATTATAACTTTTCCGGTTTGTTTTCATATTAAATTAATTATTTAATTTATAAAAATCCATTATATTATCCTAGTTATTTCAAACTACTGTAGGTACATTTTGTCACGGTCAATTCCAACTTAGATCAGTATAAAATATAGTTAAATATTATTATGTATTGATCTATCAAATTATGTTAATGCTACATTGGTCTCCTTGGAAGAAAGTATTGTATGATCTGATGATAATCGACAAGGATTCTACATCGAGAACTAAGTACTATCTTAGACTGGATGATATGGCCCGGGATTATGGTACAGCAGTAGGGTAATTAGTTGTTAACTTAGACATCCATGGTTCGATCCCTAGCTACGATGCATTTTGCAGGAATTTTTCTTCCAAATGAGGCGCGAACCCTGGGACGCTGGGCTTCTAGACTGCCCACTGCGAGCGCTCCCGATTTACCCTGGTGACCGGTGGGAAACTTCCGTGGGACCGGGCCGGTCACCCCAGGTTCAATTTGTCTGCTGCCTGGTTCATCTATATCTTAGATTGGATATGGCTCCCAGGGCTATGGTGCAGCGGTAACGTGACTAATCGTTATCTCAAGTATCTACGATTCGATTCTTAGTTACGATATATTTTACAAGAATTTTTCTTCCAAATGGGACGCGAACCTTGGGACGCAGGTCTTCTAGACTACCCACCGCGAGCACTTCCCGATTTACCCTGGTAACCGGTGGAAAACTTCCAACATTATATTAGATTGGATATGTTCCCGGGGCTATGGTACAGTAAAAGAGTAATTATTTATCTCTCAAGCATCTGCGATTTGATCCTAGCTATAGTAAATTTTATAAAAAAAAAATCTCCAAATGAGGCACGCAATCACCAAATGTTGGGCTTCTGGACCGCACGTCATAAGTACTTCCTGATTTACCCTAGCAGTCTGTGAAAAATTTTCATGGGATTGTGCTGGTTGTCGAAATTCGACATTACCCAACCTAGTTAATCATTCTTTTATCTTAGATTGGATAAAAATAAATATTCGGTATGGACTTTTCAAGTCCCAAATTTGCGATTTGGATACTAAACTTTTTTTAAAAACCTTTATAGTCGCAAAGTTGGGCATTTACCTTTTTTTTAGTCCTAAATTTTAAAATTAACCATTTTAATATTATGTAATGGAAGACGCCTCAAGTCCTTTTTTTTAAAAAAAATTATGATTGAACACTATAACTCAATTGAGAATTTGAACTCTAAGGGTGCGTTTGGTTCAAGTTATCATATATAACCTTGGTTACGTGATTACCAAGTAATTACATAACCAAGATAATAGGAATGAAGCATAACCTGAAATTGTTTGGTATAATTTAGGTAATCAAATAAAATCTTGTTTATTTGGAGGTAATAGTCTATAACATAATATAATATTTTATCATATTACACTTTAGAATTTGTTTAAATAATTTTATTAAATTTTAAATTAAATTTATTAAATTTATTAAAATTTTAATTAAAATATTAAATTAAAAAAATATTCATCGGCGATACTGACGTCGGCGTCAATGTCGACCGTCGGTGTTCACGTAGGTAGTTGGTATCCAACACCGGCGGTTGGTGGCCAGCTGTCGGCGCCGACCGCCGGTCGATTGGCGGTTGTCGGCCGATTGTCGGCGCCGACTGCCGGTGATCGGCACCGATCGTTGGTCACCACCGACGGTGGTCGGTCGCCGGTCGTCTGTCGTAGGCCGTCGATCGCCATTCGCCGATCGCCGGTCGCAGACCGTGGTTGCCGGTCGTCGACCATGAATAATGCTTCCGGAATTTAATAACTTGTAATGGTTTTTTCCGTCTTAAATATAAATATTGGAGGATAATTTTGGAATGATAAGTTTCATAACCTCAGAATCAAGAAAAGCCTTAGGGGGTGTTTGATATGCTTGTTTTTCATTTTCATTTTTGTAGAAATGCGATTTTCTAAAAAACGTGTTTGGTTTGTATTTTCCAGCCTTGTTTTCTAGAAAATGATATAGCTGTTGATGCAGTCTGGCCCTGATTGTTGTTTTGGTGTTGACACCGATTTTAGTTTAGGTGGATGATGTTTGATTATGATTAAGTCCTAATCGGGGATCAGACATGGTATGGAAAATCCTAGTCTGGAGGGCTAGGTGTTGGAAAATCCTAATCTGGAGGGTTAGGTGTTGAAAATCCTAGCTTGGAGGGCTAGGTGTATGAAAAGTCCTAATTCGGAAGAGGTAGGTGAAAAGTCCTAGCTTGGAGGGCTAGGTGAAAAGTCCTAACTTGGAGGGTTAGGTGCAAATTCCCATCTTGAAGGATTAGGTGAAAAAGTCCTGGCTTGGAGGGTCAGGTGCCTAGCTTGGAGGGCTAGGTTGGATGATGTTCTAACTCGGAAGGGTTGGGTGAAAAGTCCTAGCTTGGAGGGCTAGGTGAAAAGTCCTAGCTTGGAGGGCTAGGTGAAAAGTCCTAACATGGAGGGTTAGGTGCAAATTCCCAACTTGGAGAGTTAGATGGAAAAATCCTTAGCTTGGAGGGCTAAGGTGGATGAATCCCTAGCTTGGAGGGCTAGGTTTGAGTCCCTGGATCGGTCTGGTGACCGATCAGGGATATTGGCACGCTGCTTCTTCGTGGATCGGTCTGGTAACCGATCCAACGAGGACTGATCGGTCTGGTGACCGATCAGGGAGTGCACAGTGAGGTTGGGAACCTACTGTGTGGCTCCTGATCGGTCTGGTGACCGATCAGGGAGCGAACAGTGAGTGAGTTCTCCTTCGGATCAGACCATGGATCGGTCCGGTGACCCATCAGGGACTTAGGATCTGATTAAAAAATCATTGTTCATCTGTCCTGATCGGTCTGAGTGACCGATCAGGCTTCACTCTGATCGGTCGGGTGACCGATCAGGCGTGTATAGCCGCGAGAGCTGGGAATCCCAGCGAAGCAGTGGATCGGTCTGGTAACCGACCCACAAGCTCTGGATCGGTCCGGTGACCGATCACTTTAATTCAAATTACACTGTCAGACGCGATCAGAGCGTCTGATCGTATCCGATTCTCTGCGCTTCACTTCTGAATCTTGATTTACTGTGTGATATACTGCTCTAACAGTCTGATTAAGCTGCAGGTGACAGGGGAGGATTCAAACACTCAAGGAGAAGTCAATGGAGGCTTTCCTTGGAGCAGGTTTGTCCGTTTTTCCATCTCAGGTTGCAACGGCCGAGCTGCAGACTGGAGCTGAGACTGGAGCTTGGCTGAGGGAAGCTCAGGGAGTCCAGGGATAGCTCAGTGGTAGCTGGCGTTGGCAAATGAGCAGCTGGGAGCTGCAGGGATGGTGTCATCTGATGCTTGGTGGAGAAACAAAAAGGAGAAGAAGACTTCGGTTGAAGCAGAGAAGTGTTCGACAGTTTTTCTGTGTTGAGCTTGCTGAAGTTCTTGCTGCGCTTTGTGTTTCTCCACAACTTGCTTGTTGTGTTTTCTGAAATCTTCATCACTTTGAGCAAGCAACTGCAATCGAGAAGCAACCAACTCTTACGTAAGTGCCAGGAGGAAAGAACAAGGAGCTTGGAGTCCAACAATGAGAAGACACGAAGGAGGGAGTCCTTGCGTGAGATCGTCGCTGGGTGGAGCTCGGGATAAGCTCGCTGTGCTCTTGTCCTTGCTAGGTGCTGAGTAAGAGTATTCTCTGTGTTTCATTAAGCTTAAATCTATATTCTTGTTTGAAACACTGTGGAGAGGTTTCTCCACCGAGAAGGAGGTTGCGTTATATCCGGTGAACACTGGGGCTTGATCTGCCGACGATCAAGGGATCGCCCACCTTAAGGGCACGCCAAGGAGTAGGGGCAAGTTATCCCCGAACCTTGTAAACCCTCTTGTTAGCGATCTTGGTAGCTGTCGTTGTCTGCTTTCATTTCTGTTTTTAGTTTACTGCACTGCTTCGTTTTCCTTTGCTTCTTCCGCTGTGTTACTGATAAGTTAAGTGCAGAAACTTCATAAGTGCCAAAGGCAAAAGAGATTGGCTATATTCACCCCCCTCCTCTCTAGCCATCCGTTTCCAACAATAGCGTTCTCTGGAAAACTAGAGAATGAAATAAAGTCATTTTCCAGAAATGAGAAAATATATTTTTTTGAAAAATGAAAATAAAAAATGAAACAAACCAAACGCTTGCTTACTTTCCTAAAGTTTTCTGATTCTGGGTTGCATGCCCTTTTTGCTGACATGTCAGGCATCGATCGTTTCTTGGTAATCGTTGATTATATAAACTAAAAAAAAATTCGTTAATAACATTAGATGGATAACCAAGGTTATCAAAGATAACCCCTAACTAAATGCACCCTAAAAATTTTCGATTTTTAATTTTTTTTTAGCTTGAACAATATAATTGGGTGATGAACTTTAATAGTATATAAAATAATAACTAATATATTTTTCAATAAGAGTGACTAAAATTGGTTACATTTTAAAGTAAAAATAATATTATAAATTAATTTTCTTATAATTGAATATATGTTAACGATGGTAGATATAAATCTCAATTATAAATCAATATCTGATTCATATAATTAAGTGATAAAAGTTAAAGAATGAGAGATAAAATATTTTCAAGAAGAGGATAAAAATATAATTATTAAGAGAAATTAATGGAGATTTAAATATAATATGGAATAAAATAATATCAAATTGAAAAATAACGATCAAGAATATATAAATAACGATCATAAATAATTTCGATGATGGAACAAGGAAGTGCAAGAAAAATAGTAAAAAAAAACCACCTATAAGTCACTGTATATTATTATAAGAAAATTTAAAAAGTATGTAATACTCAAGAAAGACTAAGAAAATAGGTGAAATCAAGAATGAAGCTTTTCCATTCTTATGTCAATAACTTGATATAAAAGAAAGAGAAATGAACATCAATGAAATAAATAAATTAAGTGGGAGAGAAAAAAATCCAACTTTTTTTGCTTCGTTAGCTCATTTATACAAAGTGTGTATGGAAGAAAAAAAAGCCATAAATTATCCATAAATTTCTCATATTTCTCTTAGTTTTCCTATAAAATTAATCTACCGTGAGGCGTGGAGCTTCTAGTTATTTTCACGGATAACTTTAATAATTTACTATTTCCAATGAAAAGAAAATCTAATCATTTTAATATTTTTTATCATTTTCAAAGATATAAATGATAAAAAGTGATTCACTCATCTAATACTTCTACCAATCCATCCTAAAATTAATACGAAAGAGGTAAATCATAGAAACTATTAGCCCGAATATTACGACTAGCGCGTGGGAAGAATAGACACACTGATTTTATCATATTTTAACCATAGATCTCAGGATGGAAATATTCACTAACTCATTATCAATCCTTCAAGTAGAGACCATTTTCAAAGACATAAGTACTATATTGATTACAACATACCTTTTCTTGATCACTCTAATTGGGGAGGAGACCATAAACACTTTATGGTCACTTTGAATATAATTTGTATCAAGGGTATTTTGGCATATATCAATCAAATTAACATATGTTTCATGACATCTTATTTTTAATGAGTCTCTATTTCGACTAATTTTAAAAGTGATAGGCTCGGTCTCATATAGATTTTTCAGTGGTTATCAGGGTAAATCGGGAAGCATATGCAGTGAGTGACTTATCAGTCCAATGTTCTTAGGGCAATAGTCCATTAAGAAAAATTCATTCATAAATTTGCTAAAGTTGAGACTCGATCCTTAAATGCTTTAGAAATTAAAAAGGCACACGGTTGTTATAGCATTGCTCGGGGGTAATGATGGTACCTTTCTAATACTACTAGAAATTACATTAGAGATCTCCACGGGATAGACTAATAGTTAGGGCTTAAGTATTGCCGCCTTGAGGTCTAAGGGTCAAAATCTAGTAAAATTAGTATGTCCGCCCTACCCACGTATTAGTTACAGCATCAGAGTTAGTAATCTCCGTGATTTATCTCTTCCGTATTAGTTCTGAGATAGATTAATAAAACACTAAAGATTAGTGAATCACCTGTTATCACTTACATATTACATTAGAGTCTCAACAGGTTGTTACTCTTAACAAAATATATTGCAGATCCAAGAGGGGATGGTATGTCTTGCTTTGTCCCTCTAGTCTTTAAAGCCTCAACTATCAATGATGATCCACTCTCTATCTTAGATCCCCAAACAATGTGGCAATATCTGAATGATATATCCCGTTGCAAATTTATTTTTTCACGCCCGCCAGAAAATGTATGGAAATTAATTTTTGCACTCGTGGAGCTGTGGCGGTTTGGCAACTTTTAACTTTCAATATCTCCATAGAGAAAACATCTGATTGACATCTTTATCAAGTTGTTATCAAAAGATTGTTGGGCTGGGGTGCACTGGAAGTGTAATTAATTATTATTTTATGTATTTGTGGTCCAATCTCTAATTATGATATATTTTGTAGATTTTTTATTTCAAATATGATGTGAATCCTATGACGTTAGATTTTTGGATCGTCCGTCGCAAGTACTTTTCGATTTATTTTGATGGTCGGTGAGAAACTTCCGTCTAAAAATTATTAATCAAATTAAGTAATATCAAATCTGAGATGACCGATCCGATTCTACGAAAATTTCCCACCAACCATTCAGATAAATCTAGAAGTGTTCGTGACGAACAGTCCAAAAGCCTAATTAATATCTCATGGCTACGAGTCGAACTGTGAGTATTTAAGAGATAATTAATCATTCTTTTGCTGTGCTATAATCCCATAAATATTTTAGAGATAATTAATCATTCTTTGCTAAGCTCTAATCCGGGGACGATTTTGACAATTAAAATTAGTATCTAAAAGCTTCTCTAGAGTGCGTCGACGTAGCGAATAGCGAGGGCAAAATAACAATTTAAAATAATTAATGATTCCAAATTGATTTCCATCATATTTAGTGTTATAATTACAGTTTTTATTATTTTTATAATTATTAAGATTATATATTGTATTTATTATAATCTTCATATTTTTCCTAATATTTTTTACGTACCGTTCAAATAATTTATATAAACATGAGTATTATTCTATTAGACTAAAATCAGGCCATCTCAATTAAATTTGAGATGCGAAAACAAATCTTTAATATTTATTTTTAAAAATTAAATGTTTTTCCTCAGCCTGTCTTTTTTCATCTTGAATACAGATTTGAGACCGATATTGAGGGATTTAATTTTTTTAATTTTAAAAAAATAATATTAATTTTGGAAAAAAAATTATTTAAAATTTTATTATCGAAGAAAAAGCGAGAGAGTATATAATCAGGAAGAGAGAGTACTGAAGCACAAAAGAAAAAAACAAAGGGGACGAAAACACAAACAAAAGAACAAATATTAGATAACACAACAAAAATATTAGCGAATAGTGATGGCCGTAATCCGTCGTTATTCCGTTGCAAAATACTAATAGCGACGGAATAACGACGGAGTGAGCGCCGTCAGACAAAAATCCGTCGCAGAGCTAAGGTAGCGACGGAAACAAAAAAAACCCGTCGCTAATATGAGGTAGCGACGGATATATAAGCCCGTCGCAAAGCTAAGTTAGCGACGGACATATAAGTCCGTCGCAAACATTGGGGAATATGGGGTGACGTGTCCCGGGAAGATTTTAGCGACGGCCGGTCAAATATCCGTCGCTAATCATTCGTGTTAGCGGCGGATTTGGTCAATAACCGTTGCTAATCTATCGTAATAGCGACGGATTCGATCAAACTCCGTCACTAATTGATCGTGATAGCGACGGAAAAGTCAATAGTCCGTCGCTATTTACGACGGATTTTTAAAAATATCCGTCGCAAAATCTGAAAAAATTCTCACAGTCAAATGCTGTTTTTTCCCCTTCCCATAGATACAATCAATAATATACAAATATCCAAATCCACTGATCCAAACAAACATCAAATAAGAGTAAATTTTACAACATCCAAATAAATATCAAACAAAAGTAAATATTACAACATCCAAACATTCAAACATACATCGAAACAAACTTTCATTTCCAATATTCAATCCAAACAAGATTAAATAACCAAATCTATACATCAAAAGAAGGTAAACATAAGTCAGAGTAAATGAAAAGAACTATATACACCAAAAGTCAGAGTTTAGTAGAGAAACATTACGTACATGAATATCAGAGTGAATAATGGATGAAAAGGAAAAATATTCCTGCACAATAGAAGATAAATAAAAATTAAATAGAGTAAATATCTAAATATAACTATAATAATATTAAATATGTAAATAAAAATTAACAAATAAGAAACAATTAAGGAATAATATCCAATATGCATACCTTTCAAGCAGGGGAAGAAATCTGAATTCAACTCTGATGATGTGCAATCTGTAAACAGAAATGAAGTAATAAGAAATCAATCATTATGAATATAATAACTCAATCCATTGTTACTGAAAAAATATAGAGAAAAAATAGAACATACCACTAAAATATCTCTACTCCTCTGTGGTATCCTTAGGATCCTGTGTCTCCTGAGACTCAAAACGAGGAGCGGGAGGGGTTGGCATCTGTGTCATCGGCGATAAGGTCGCTGCAAAAGCTTACATGTTTCTTATTATCTCCTCAGTGTGTGCCTGGCGAGCCCGCAAATCACTCAACTCAGCATCCCTCGCTGCATCCCTCTCGGCCCACGTCGACTTCATCGACGTGATTCGAGTCCACAGGGCATCATTTTCCTCCCGCAATTGACGAACCTCACTAGAGGAAGAGGAGGAGGATGCTGGACATCCCCTAACCCCTGGAACTCTCATCTGATCATATATAATCTTTGCCTGAGAGCTCAGGCCGTATAGGGCGGTCTTCCTCCTTCCACCGACGACATCAAAATAAATCCGATTCACATCGTCGGTGGAAAGAGGTTGTGAATCCTCCCCCTCTGCAGCAGGCCGAGACGCCTGTGCCTCTGCAACTCTAGTGGTCATTGCTTCCTATGAAATAATAATTTAATTAATCTATATAAAATGTCAAAACAAATAAAATATAATTAATATACTTACATTAATTGCTAGGGAGCGTCGATCGACAAATTACCCATCTTTTTTCTTGTGGGTCTTGCTGAATACCTCCCAACTAGTGGGATGTCTCTGTAGCTCAGCAGTCTGTATACACAAAATAAGTTGTTTAAACTTATCCAAAAAAACATACTAAATGCCTTTAATAACCTAAATAAAAACATACCAAATCACTGACATGCTGGACAATGGAACGGGATCTAGCAGTGTGCTTCGTGGATCCCGTGCTGGGGCCAGCAAGCTCAGAATTGCGATTGGCTCGAGCAATCGCAGCATTCTCTTGCCAGTGCTGGCCATCCCAGACAGCTCGCCATGCTGCCCAAATAGTCTCAGGGATCTCTGAAGGCCTATTAGCCTTCTTTCTCCACTTGTAGACCATGTCCCTGTATAATTTGGAGCAGTAGACATTCCATGTTCTCTTGAATTCCTCCTCTGCACCCTCCTCCCAAGTATACCTTTTCTGTAAACAAAATAATATGGTTAGTATCAAAAAAGTTGTAACATCAAATTAAATATATATCTAAACTACTTACCAAAAATTCCCCGTAATAAAATATTTTTAATTCATTTTCTATATGACCCCAGGTGGTCGAAGTTGATAGTCTTTCTTTAAATTTTTTAGAAATATATGAGGAGATCTAATGCCCATCGAGTACAAAACTGTAGCAAAAAATAAAATATATTAGCAAAATTTAACCTAAAATATATAAGAATTACATATATACTTACCTATCACCGACGACTCTAAGTATAATCTGATTACCACGGGGTCCAGACATGCTTCCTGATTAGACACAAAGTTTAGGCAGATAAGAAGAATATGTAGAACAACTGTAAAATAAAAATAACTAAACACAATAGAAGAAATATTTGAATTGTGAGAAACACACAATAGAATGCAACTAAACAAATTGAATTCATCTTGATATTAAAAAGTTCGAAGCTCCTGGTGAAACAAAAGTTCAAAGCTAATACAAAAATCAAGCAAGTGCAGGTATATGAAAAATCAAGCAAAGGGATAATCAAGCAAAGGGATAATAATATGAAAAATCAAGCAAAACATAATTCATATGATACAAAATATAATTCAGGCCATGTGGAATCAAAGCTGATAAAGGGCACGTGCAGGTATAATAAAAGGCACAGAGGAAGCAAGCAGAATGAACTAAATTAACAACTCATCTCAATACAAACATCATAGTTAATGTTCAATACAAACAACTCATCTTAATCTGATGGAACTAAATTAACATACAAGTTTCCATCGCTTGAATCCGTTGATACATCGACCTCCTAACTGCTAGATATTTCACCATCATCAATTTCTTCGTAAGAGACATTATCATCTATAAGTAATTGAGATGCTGATTGTATTTCTGAATCAACGGAGTTGATTATAGCTTCTTCATTTTGATAAGCATCGGAGTTTTGGACAGTGATCGTATTTGGCATTTCAATGGTTGACCTAGGCTTCATTTGACAAACATCAAGTCATTCACTAGTTGGTCATCTTCTCTTAGTTGGGTACTCTAGATAAAATACTTGACTAGCTTGCACCGTAAAAATGAAAGGTTCAAACTTGTTGAATCTTTTGCTTGAATTAACCTCAACTAAATTGTATAACCGATGTTTCCTGGTGCCCGTCTTTGGAGTTGGATCATTCCAAGAACACTTGAATAATACACATCTTTTGAAAGGTAACGCTGAGTATTCAACCTCGATAATTTCCTCTAGCTTGTAACGAGGATGATTACACATTTTGCATTCCATCAACTCACTATCTTCGTTCCAATAGATCATGCAATTATTGACACAATAATGTATCTTCTCAACTGGCAAACCCAAGTCTCTGATTAGTTTTTTAGTGTTGTAGAAACTATCAGTCATGCAGTTATCAGTTGAAAGCAACTCTGACATAAGTTGACATATGTCATCATAACATCGTTCTGAGAAATGATGTTTTACCTTCATTCAATAATCTTGCAGTAGCAGATAATTGAGAATGACCAGAAGGAATACCTTTCCATAATTGTCTTTCACTAGCCTTTAACATGTCATACATTTTCTGAACATCAGAAGTAGGTACTTGTTCTACATTTGATTGATCAAAAGCATTCATTGCATCGTAAACCATTGATTGCATTGCATCAGCAGGGTCATATGATGTCTCTGGTCCAATTGAGTTCGATGATGAAGCAACAGAAGGTCCACCAAATTCAAATACATACGACTCTCCATGACAAAACCAGTTGTAATAATCTGGAACAAACCCATACCTACAGATATGAGTTTTCACTGTATCTTCATCACGGAAAGTTGTATTTCTACATTTGCGTTGATTACATGGACACTTCAACTCCGTGTCATTCAAACACTCAGGATGACACTTTGCAAAGTTCACAAATTCTTCCACTCCAGCAAAAAATTCATCACGGATAAATTCATTATCTAACCTATTATACATTCATGCCTTATTCGGATACATTGAATCTGAATCATCAAACACAATTTACTCTAATTAACCAAATTTATTCTAATTAATCAAATAAAACATATTAGCCTAATAATCAAATAAAATTATTCTAATTAATCAAACCACACATATTATGGTCCATAATTAATTTGATATTTATGCTATACTAAGAAATTAATCTAATTAATCAAACGAGACAAATTAATCACTCAATCCATTTATCTAACTAATCAAATAATTAATTTAATTAAACAAACAATTAATCAAACAATTACTCAATTAATCAATTAACAAAGGAACTAATTACTAAATTAATTAAACAAATAATCGGATTACAAGTTAATTAACAAATTAATTAAATAAATAATTAAACAAATAATTAATTAATTATTTGCTAGGGCCACTGGCAGCTGGGCCTGCCGGAACCTGCCTGCACCGCCCGGCGGCTGGGGCTGTCAGAAGCTGAGGCCGGCGGCATCTGCTGCCGCAGCAGGCCGCGCGGCAGCGACAAGCGGTGCGCGATCGCGGGAGGCGGCGCGCGGCTGCGGGAGGCGGCGCGCGGTCGTGCCAAATAAGACATATTAGCCTAATAATCAAATAAAATTATTCTAATTAATCAAACCACACATATTATGGTCCATAATTAAATTTGATATTTATGCTATACTAAGAAATTAATCTAATTAATCAAACAAGACAATTTAATCAATCAATTAATCTAATTAATTACTCAATCCATTTATCTAACTAATCAAACAATTAATCTAACAATTAATCAAACAATTAATCTAATTAATCAAACAATTAATTAAACAATTGATCAATTAATTATTCAATAAATCAATTAACAAAGGAATTAATAACTAAATTAATTAAACAAATAATCGGATTACAAGTTAATTAACAGATTAATTAATTAAATAATTAAACAAAAAATTAATTAATTATTTGCTGGGGCTGCCGGAACTTGCCTGCACCGCCCGACGGCACCTGGGGCCGCCGGAAGCTAAGGCCGGTGGCATCTGCTGCCACGCCGCGACAAGCCGTGACAAGCCGTGACAAGCCGCGATCGGCCCGCTTGCCCGGAGAACACCACGCCGCCGCGGAAGCACAAAACAATGAAGAAAAATCGGCAAATGTAACTTAGCGCGCGTACCTGGGATCGAAGGAGGGTTCACCGGAGGAGAATCGCTGAGAAGCGTCGGAGAGGGGAGAGCTAGGGGTTTGACCGGATCGCGTGGCCGTGGGGGGGGGGACCCGTCGTATTTTTAACCTAATATTGCGACGGAAGTAACTTGTCCGTCGCTAATTAGCGACGAACATGTTAATTCCATCGCAATAGCGACGATTTTGACCAAATCCATCGCTATAGTTAGGGGGTTGACTTGAGGCGCAAATCTAGCGACGGATACTATCTATCCGTCGCTAATAGCGACGGACAATAAAAATAGTCTGTCGCTATTCGATAATATTTTTTGTAGGTAGCATATGAATTTGGGATAATCGATTCGGTATTTTAAAAATTTTCTATCGGTTATCTGAATAAATCGAGAAGTGCTTGCGATGGACGGTCTAGAAGCCCAACGTCCCAGGATTCTTGTCTAATTTGGAGATTTTTTTTTTGCAAAATACATCATAATTAGGAATCGAGCTATGAATGTTTGGGATAGCCACTAGTTACTCTACCATTATACCATAACTCCGTGGGATAAATTAAAACACAAACAAAAGAAGGGAAGATAGAAAAGATGCGAGATCATCAATAAATACGAGGACACATATTTTTCTAGAGTTCAATACGAATAAGAAGAGTTTAGATTTGAAAAAATAAGTATATAATTAAAAAATTTATAATAAATAAAATTAACTTAAATTAAAATTAAAGTGGATGCGTTTTTCTAAAAGAAAAATGAATAAGTTAATATTAAATTATTAAAAATCAGCCCTATTAAAATTGGAGCTTTTATCTTTGGTTGGGAGGAGGTGAGATAAATAGAGGGAGGGATAAATAAGGGAAAAGGAAATTTTGAATATTCTTTATTTCAGAAATAGAAGATTTTTTTTACCCACAAATTAAAATATAGGATAGGATAATTTTATAATTCTATATTAATGATTTTCTTTTCTCTCTCTCAGACAAGAACAGATATTTTAATTCTCATTTTTTTTTCCTTTCAGGTAGAGCCGTCAATATAGGTTGGGCTCGTCGGATTGACCCGTACCACAAAAAAATTTGAATGAGTTGGGTTGAAAATTTTTCAACCCGTCAATTGACGGGCCTAAATGGGTCAGCCCGCACAGGCCGCGGGTCTAGACGGGCCAACCCGTGGCGAGCACGAGTTGACCCGCGGACTAATAAAAAATTAATGACAATTTTAATATAATTATAACTTATCTTATCTATATAACTCTCCACGTTGTAACTTATTTTACAATAAAAAATAATGAACTAGCCGCGGCGGGCTCGGGCTATCTAACTTATTTTAATAAAAAATTAATGAAAATAGTGAAAACCTATTTCTATTTCCCCTTTCTCATGCTCTTCTACTCTTCGTCAATTGTGACTTCCACTCTCGCTTTTTGCCGAAATGTCGCTTCACCTTCTCCAAGTTAACGTTAAAAAATATTACAGTGATATTACAGTAATATTAATAAATAAATATATTAATTTATTTATTTTTGTTACAAGTTAACATTAAAAAATTATTATCAGTGATGTTTTTCACTTTGATCCATTGAATTTATTTATTTATTTTTTATAGACCCGTAAGTTAGCCCGACTAACTCGTGGCCCGCTTTAGATTGAGTTGGGTTAGAGATTTTTCAACCTGTCAAGATAACGGGTCGGCCCGCCCCGCTCCTCCCCGCCCCGTCAAATGACCGGCCCGTTATGAGTCGACCTATCCTATCATGAATTGAACCGTCTGCCAGCTCTATCTTCCCGGACTAAAACAATATATAACGCAATAAAATAATCATTTCTTACTATCCGTGATTACATTACATAGTTAAAGTAGCATGAATTGGTAATCGATCCATAATTAAATTGCGAGTGGATACGGATTCGTTGAATGAGAGATGGAGGAAGGGAGTGAAATGAGCAGCGTCGCTCTGCTGAGCTCCTTCGCCGGCGATGAGGCCGCGGCAGCTTTTGGAACCGCGGGGAGAGCATGGGAGGAATCGAAGAAGCTGTGGACGATCGTCGGGCCGGCGATGGTCACTCGTCTCTCCCTGAACGCTATGATCGTGGTGACGCAGGCCTTCGTCGGCCACCTCGGCGACCTCCAGCTCGCTTCCATGACCATCGCCACCACTGTCATCGTCGGCTTCAACTTCGGGCTCCTGGTGATTTATAACTTTCTGCACTGCTCGTTTTTCTTAATTTCTTATTGTCGTTTATTGCTTTCATTATGATCATCAGATCATTGACTTTCCTACATAGAACAAGAGCCTGAGGCTTACGAAATATAGAAACTTGGGGATACAATTAAGCTAGCTAGCTAATTAAGTATTCTACTTCACTTTTCTCGTGTCGCACACTTATTTTTATTTTATATTCTTTTAATATTTTTTAAGAAGAACAATAGACTAGTTCATTATATTCTTCAAAAAATTGCAACAATGTATTTCCGTCTACATCCATAGCACACACCTCCTTCTACATGCCAGGGCTGCGTGGTAAGTAAGAGGCAGGGTATATTTTCAAACAACTAGAGTTTAATTCTCATGGTAAGGTACACCGACGACGATTGAACTACTGGTGATATTGGATCACCATGTCAGGAGCTACCCGTTTCCTAAATTTACTTAGTGGATAGGGTTAGACCTTCTATCCTGGGATTAATTAGTCAGCTCGCAAAAATTGGATATCCAATTTTTAAAAAAAAATTAACAACATTATGAGCTTGCATGTCCTCCTTCCTCTCTCGGGCTTGGCTAAGTTGGTCACCACATGACAGATTTACCGAATTAAGCAAGGGTTGATTCCTAGTCAAGTCAGAAAAAATACCTTCTCATATGATAATCTACTCAACTTCCTGATTTACCTTTCTATAGATGATTATGGATCGACTGCGTGGGACGCCCTAGGTCAGTGTATGAGCTTTTGCCAAATACATATGACACCAAGATGCCTTGCAATTAGTAGCAATAAGAGGCTTATCAGAGAACCTAGAACACTATTGTAGCCCAAACTTGATTGTCAGGAACTCGACCATAGATGGAGCCCTCACCTACAATTTCCCTATAGCATTCAAATATGAGAATGCCTATGATTAATTTCGTGCTTGACATAGCACGAGACATGTTGATCTTTAGAATCTTGCTGAATTGCAACACTTCAATATCAATTATTTGAAAAGTTTCCCATGATGGTCTCGTTGCCTCTCTTCATGCTTCTTATACTGTCTATTCTTCCAGATGTGCCATAGTTCTATCGAGGCTCTTGGCACTATAGTTAATGAAAGTCCAGATAGATTAAAGATGATCTAATGGTTGACAGTGATAGAAGTTCAGATAGTTCATGGAGAAGTGATGATTAGCATGAGATGAAATCCTGATAGGTCAAAAGTGATTAAATGTTAGGCAATTAGATGTCCAAAAGATGAGGAATCTCCCAACAATGAAAGTTCTAATACATGTGAGGATATTAGGTAAGAAAAAAATCCTAATAAATTCATGAGGTTGACTTATATTAGACAAACGAGAAAGTCTGAGAGATGTGGAGTCTTTTGGATTTGTTGGATTTGGAAGATTTGCATCTCCTCGGTATTTGACTTAGTCGATTTACGACCGTCGGATTTTCCGGAAGGTTACTTTCGGAGGAAGCAAACTGATTGGTTTACGTCGAAGCTAGTGTTTGACACTATCTCCGTAAAACGATATTGCTCCGCTACTGGTGCTCACGGATAGCAGCAATTCGTTTCCAAGATACAACGATGTCGTCTCAGAATAGTAGCACTTCAAATTCCGAGACTAGCGAACCTTTTCGTAAGCTTTTTGGACTCTCGATGCAGAAGATGGATGACTGCAAATGCTTTAGATTGCAATGCTCGAATGAAATGAAATGATCTAGTGGAGGGATCTATTTATATTGAGTGAAGTGGTAAGTACCCCTTGGTTTGGACAGATCTGGACCGTTCATAACGAAAGGGTATAACCCTTTAAAGGTATTTTAATCTCGTCCCTTGATCTGAAGAATTATAACTCTTCAGATCCCATCTTGATCTCGGCCGTCAGATTAGAACATTTAATCCGATGCCTCAGACCCATCCTCCCTCTTCACAGTCAGATTCGAATCCGACGCTCCAAATCGCACCTGCCTGCGATCTGTTCAGATGTTTGATCCGACGCTCTAGATCGCATCTTCCTGCAATCTGACCAGATTTTTGATCCAACGGCCACCTTCTGTTCACTCAATCCAGTCATCGTTCTCCACACAGTCACGTGCCACATAGGCACTGCCTCGTCACCGACATGCCACGTGGGCCACCTGATCACGACACATCATCAAAGTGCAAAGTGCGTCAACAAAGCGCCCATTGTGCGCGTGGCGAGCACCTGCTCGCCCAAAGGTAGAGACCTCCTGTGCTTTTGTATTAACAACATTAGCACAAGAACATATATAAGGAAACACTGGCTCTCGCCGGTTAGCAATGTAGGACTAAAAACTCCATCTTTTTCTTTAATGTTCATTTGAGCGTATCTTTAAACAATTAATTTCTCATTCACCCTTAATCGGTTTTGAGCAAATAAATAGTCCAGATTTATCTACGCGAAACGTAGATTTCGATTTTGAAGTCAAACTTGACTTTCAACGATCGATGACATTAAAATTTTGTTTTGCAAAATCGTATCCAACAGGAATGACATGAATTTAACCTTGGTGTGGTTGAAACCAACTATTAGTAAAAGAGGAGCAGATGATTAATGAATTAAAAATCATGAATATATAGTTTAGTCAAGTTTGGAGAATACTAGTCGATTAGTATAGAGATAATAATTGACTGATGGAGTAGTATCAATTTAAAATTATAGTCAACTAATGGTGCAGTCGATTGGGCAGTTGATTCAGGCTAAGATGAAACCAAACAAAATATTTTGCTGTTGAATGTGACAATCTGACTAATCATAAGTAGTCGACTAGTATACTTGACCAATACTAAAATAGAATTCTATTGAGAAGAAAAGATTTGGTTAAAGCATCAACAATGGTCGAATTCTCACCATCTACTGTGGATCAATCGTCTAGTTTGCAAACAATCGAATTAGCAAATTTACGTCATGAACAAAAACTCGAGTTTTTTTTTTTAAGGTTTCAGCCAAGACTTCGTGAGATCAACTTTATGAGGTGTCACGGTGATGTTGTTGCATCCCATGGCTTCCATAGAGGATTCTAAAGCAGTTCAAGCAAGCAACCAATTAAGTTTAATTTTTTGTCTTTATATCATTGATGCTTGTATATATTTTATAGTTGTGTTATAAGAACAAGGCTATTATAAGAAGTTTCTTTTCCGTAAGAAGAAAAAGTGTTGGCCCCAAGGATATAAATATATATATCTCTATAATTGTATGATATTATCCACTTTGAACTAAACTCTCATAGTTTTGTTTTTGGGCTTTTTCCAAAAGGCTTCAGCCAATCAAGATACTTTTCATCATTTTAAACTCATGATCTTTTTCATTTTTAACCAATATGAGACTTTAATTGATCTCCAATAATCCTCCCTTCAAATGAAAAATCACTATTGGTCCGGATTCTCTCCGCAAGCATCCAGACACTCTTGACTTACTTCGAGCCTCCACGCGAGGTGACCTGCTCCGAGCCTCCCCGCAGCATCTGCACCTAGTCACTCTTGATATGCTTCAAGCCTCCCCACAATTTTGTTTGAAGACCCTTCCACATGGCACATGGTCTGGATCATGACTTTGATACCACTGTTGGGTCCCCAAGGATATACATATATCTCTATAATGATATAATATTACTCACATTGGACCTAAGCACTCATGACTTTGCTCTTGGACTCTCCCCAAAAGGCATCATACCAATGAAGATATTTTTCATCCTTTTAAATCCATGATCTTTTTCATTTCTAACCAATAGAATCCTCCCCTCAAACGAATGACCACCATTGGTCCGGATCCTCTCCGCCAGTATCCGGTCACTCTTGACCTACTTCGGGCCTCTCCTTGAGCAATCCAGTCATCCTTTGACTTACTCCGGGCCTCCCCATAACATTGTTTGAAGACCCTTCCACATGGTACATGGTCTGGACCACTATTGGGACTCCAAGGATATACATATATCTCCACAATGACATGATATTATCCATTTAGGACCTAAGCCCTCATGGCTTTGCTCTTGGGCTCTCGCTAAAAGGTCTCATGTCAATGGAGATACTTTTCATCCTTTTATACCTATGATTTTTTCTATTTCTAATCAATGTGAAATTTTGATTGATTTTTAACAAGAAGATAGCGACATTACTAGAGCTGAGCATTGAATAGTTATAGGCTACGGAGTAGGAACTATGAGTTTCAACTATGTAAAAGAATTTGTGTTTGTCTTTCTTGTTGTACTTTGTTATTTTAATTATTTCTATTATACAAACGAACATTATCTTTGTAGACAAACACAATAGATGAAAAATTAAAAAAAAAATCAACGTGTCATTCACCCTCTTCAAGTTATGCATATCAATTTTACGAATGATATTAGAGCCTAATCGGCTCTTGATTAGACTAACCACCAAAAGAAAAGTGGCAGAGGATTTGGAACCCCTATCGAGATATATGGCCACTTGGTCAAGACATCTTCACTCGCCCACCATCCCAAAGAGAATATATTTTGGTATGGAAGTGCTGCTTTGACACCTTCAAGCTAGTCATGTCGAAGATTTGATTTGCATTGAAGGATGGATGACAAGCTCCAAAGCATAACAATGGCAAAGTTCTTTAGAAAGAAAAGTGGATTAAAAATCAAATTCAGAGATCCAAGGAAAATAGAAAGGTCATTGCCAAAACAAGTAAGAGCGAAAGGGAAAGAGCAGGAGCATTCATAGGTCGAGATATACACAACTTTCAAAGCAGAGGTTGAGGAGTCACCTACATCATCCTTTGAGAGTGAGGAGGTGGAGAGGCCTATGAAGTAAATCAAGAAGTCTCAATCTCTAGTGTTATCAAGAATGAGCCATCCACTTCGTCGAACCATGAGAGCTCCACACCTTCAATTATTGGGAACTCCAAGGTTGAAGGTACACTAAATTCAATTAATAATAATTACCATATTGTATGCTTTTAATATAAAGAATGAGGATACTACAAGAATAAGTGTCACACATTAATTAGTGAGGAAAAAGTTCAAGTGACACCCTAAGTTAAGAAAAACCCTAAGAGAGTCATGGTCATGGTACAAAGGAAAGGAGCACATAGTGTGCTTCACTTGCAATGAGAAAGGGTACTACTACCAATCAATCCTCAAATGGAAGGTAACCTAAAGAGAAAAAGGAAGGACAAAGATTGGGTGAGGGAGCCCCTAGGTAAAGTCATAGCAAGGCATCAATTAGTTTACCTACAATTCATTTTGATAATGTTAAAATTGTGTACCTGAATTTGGTGCTAAATACCATGAAGATAAAAAATTTCACACTCCTAAGGATAACTCTAGGAAATCTTATAATAGGGATAAAGAACATAGAATTAGGGAGTCAGATCAAGTCTTAAGGTTAAGGCTTGGTACATTAGAAAGGACTCTTACAAAATAATAAATAATCCAAATGGGTCTGATAGGGTTGGAAAGCCCGTGCCCGGCTCCGGGGATGAAGAAGCCGGGGACTTGGCATAACCTCTTGTCCCGGGCCCCTGGGCCCCCTTCGGGGTTCGCGCTCGGGAAGGTCAGGCTTCTCCGGAGGTAGGGCCCCGAGAGTATTTCAGAAGATATCACATCGAAGACTCCCGAGCCCACCTCGGGAGGCGGAGGCCCCGCAATTGCCGACCTCGGGAACCCCGAGTATCGCAACTAAAGAAAAAGTGATAATGATGCAGACTATTTCAAAGGATATCCCTTTATCACCGAAAGCGACGGGCGCGGCCTGAATATCAAAAACGTGGCCACAATAAAGGAGGCACGACCAGTCTGCCGACCGCGATATAAAAGGAAGTTCAACCCCTCCGATAAGGGGGCTTACGATCTCTGATCTTTACGCATTGTCTCTCTTTCTCACCATCATTTGGACACCCTACTAACTTGAGCGTCGGAGTGGACTCCGCCGGACCCTTGCCGGCGTGTCCCCTAACGCTTGTGTTACTGTTGCAGGATTCCCAAGTTCTTCGGTGACATAGTAATCTCCACAGGGGCTGATCCTCAGTGACTGGTCATAGCCGACGACTCCTTCCGGAACAAATTTGGCGTCGTCTGTGGGAAACAACAAAGCATCTGAAAGAGCGTCGATGGCAGGACCGGAGGAACAACCCCTCACCCTCACGCGAGAGGAATTTGACCGTCGGGTAGCTAACGCCATCAGGGAAGCCTTGGACCAACATCAAATTGAACAGGCGGCCCTACAACCAGCGGGTCCGGTGAGGGAGGAGATCCCCAGAACCTCCGCCTCGTCCCCCAGAAGGTCCCTGACCCTGTGGGGCGACATGATGGCATATCCCAGGGCCCCCGAAGGGAATCCCCTATAGAGGGGGAAAAAGCCCACTCAGTAGCCTCTAGTGCTCAGAAGCATGATGACAGACCGGGAAGGAGGGATGGACTCAAGATCTTTCAAAAGACTCTATCCACCCCTTTCTCGTCGGAGATTGTGGAAGACCCCATGCCAAAGCAGTTTCGTGGGCCGGAGATCCCTGAGTATGATGGGAAGACAGATCCCGAAGATCACGTCTGCAAGTTCGAAAATGCGGCGCTTCTATACCAATATACAGATGGAGTAAAATGCCGGGTGTTTTTGAACACCTTGTCTAGCGCAGCGCAACGGTGGTTTCAGAGGTTGCCCCAAGGTTCCATCAACTCCTTCTCGGAGTTCAAAACAACCTTTCTCCACCATTTTGCGAGTAGCCGGCGTTACCAGAAAACAACACTCAACCTGTTCGCTCTTAAGCAAAAGCCTAAGGAACCGCTCAAGGAGTACATACAGAGGTTCAACCGGGTGGCACAGGATGTACCTAGCGCAACATCGGAGATACTCATCAGCGCCTGCACTCATGGGCTCGCGGAAGGAGACTTCTTTCAATCTTTGGTGAAGAAGCCCCCCGCTAGTTTTGATGACTTGCTAGGACGCTCGGTCAAGCATGTCAACGTAGAGGAAGTGCAGTACGCCCGGCGCAAGGATCCAGCCGGAGCTCCTCTTCCCACGGCTCCCGGTCGGATAGGAAGGAGCCCCCAGCTCCGGTGAGGGGAAAAGACCTGCCACCTGGAAGGGATAACTGGAATGGTAGGTGTAGACTGGCGGAGACAGTTGACATTGAGCCGCCGGAGACATCGCCCAAGTACTGCAGTTACCATGGCAGTTCGACTCATTCCACAGAAGAGTGTCATGCCCTGAAAAAGAAGGTCTCTGAGGGAGTGGATGCCAAGCCGCGTAGAAAATGGAACAAGTCGGGGTACCACCGATGGTCGCCACGACGGAGCCTTTCCCCTCTACGAAGGCCCACCAGGGAAAACGAAATCCGACCGCGGTCCCGATTGCGATCCAGAGGCAGGAGCCGGGGACCTGCACCCCGAAGATCCCCCTCCTTGGAGAAAGATCCTCAGAAGGGCAAAGCTCCTATGCGAGGCCCCCCCTCGGGCCATGTAGGGGTCATCTGTGGAGGACCTACCGGGGGTGACTCTAACCGAGCCCGGAAGTCGTACACTCGACGGTTGGAAAATTACTCCATCGGGACAAGCCGAAGCTCGGGGGCGGGCCCCACCATCTCGTTTGGGCCATCCGACCTCGAAGAAGTGGAAGCTCCTCATGAGAACACCATAGTCATTGTGGCTCGCATCGCCAATTATGAGATAAAACGCATCTTCGTAGACACAGGAAGTTCCGTGAATATCCTATACAGGGCGGCTTGGGAGCTGATGCAGATAGACGAGGAGGAATTGATCCCTGTCTCGACCCCCTTGTTTGGCTTCACGGGATATCGCGTACAGCCGTTAGGACAGATTACCTTGTCACTCTCGCTGAGCAGCGATAGGCTCGAGCAAACCCGGAGGACTCCTTTCCTAATTGTGGACGCGCCTTCCTCCTATAATGTCATCTTGGGTCGACCAACGCTCAGTACCTTCCAGGCGGTGGTCTCTGTATACCACCAGAAGATCAAGTTCCCGGTGGGCGATCGAGTGGTGGAAGTTCGAGGGGATCAGCTCATTTCGCGAAGGTGCTATAGTGGCGAGGTCAGGGCCGAGTCTAGGAAGAACCCCCGCGGACTGGAGGAATAGCTCCTGAAGGGGTCTTAGTTTGGTTATGGGCCCTGGTCTTTAATGTCCTGGTAAGATGTGGAATTTGCTTAGCACAATCATTTATGTCTTGCTGTGAGTTTACAGCCGCATCAAGTCATAAAATGGAATGCTTATTTTTAAATAACAAACGCGCGTCCTAGCAAATTCAAAACCCTAATGCCTCGCGATCCAGCCGACGCCCGAGGTACTTAGGCTTGGCTCGGGACCTACGCGCCCGTCCAAGTAATTCAAAACCCTAATGCCTCGCGGTCCAGCCGACGCCCGGGGTACTTAGGCTTGGCTCGACCCTATGCACCCATCTAAGTAATTCAAAACCCTAATGCCTCGCGGTCTAGCCGACGCCCGGAGTACTTAGGCTTGGCTCGAGACTTACGCGCCCATCCGAGTAATTCAAAACCCTAATGCCTCGCGGTCCAGCCGACGCCTGCGGTACTTAGGCTTGTCTCGGGACCTACGTCGCCCGTCCAAGTAATTCAAAATCCTAATGCCCCGCGGTCCAGCGGACGCCCGGGGTACTTAGGCTTGGTTCGGGACCCACGCGCCCATCCAAGTAATTCAAAGCCCTAATGCCCCGAGGTCCAGCCGAAGCTCGGGGTAGTTAGGCTTGGCTCGGGACCTACGCGCCCGTCTAAGTACTTCAAAATCCTAATGCCTCGCGGTCCAGCCGATGCCCGAGGTACTTAGGCTTGGTTCGGGACCCACGCTCCCATCCAAGTAATTCAAAGCCCTAATGCCCCGCGGTCTAGTTGAAGCACGGGGTACTTAGGCTAAGTTCGGGACTTACGCGCTCGTCCAAGTACTCCACAGGACCAATATCCCACGGGTCAGATGGCGCCAGGGGCAGTCAGACCTAGCCAAGGGTCTGCACCCCCGGCCGAGTAACCAAAACCCAACGGGGAACTTAATCGATTTCGGAGTAAGAAACAAAACACTTTCAGAAGAACCCACAGTGCATTGAAATATGAGGCAATCATACATACATGACCAGTATACAAAAGTAATTATTCATTTACATAATGAAATATAGGAAGATATACATCTTTGCAGCCTGGGACGAAAGTGGATGCCTGAGGTAACACATGAGTAGCTCGGATATTCCCGCTGAGCAGCCTGGGACGAAATCGACGCCGGAAGGAACACATGAGTAGCGCAGATATTTCTTCTGGGTGATCCAGAATGAAGATTGATGCCTGAGGTAACACAGGCACAGTCTGGCCCCGTCAGGACACCCTCGCTCTTCGCCGTAAATCGGCAGAAAAAAGAGGAGGGGGTATGGACTTCTGCAACTTCTCCCTGGAGCGTGTAAAGACGCAAAGAAGAATTGCATTAACAGGGTCAGGAGGGGGGTGCCGCCGCAATTTCTCTCCGGAGCACAAGAAGACGTAACTCCGGCCGCCACCCGAATACAGGTCGATAAAAAATACCAAGGGGGGGTGGCAAAACAGATGGAAATATTCTCAAACCCGCGGCGTCCCCCGGTAACGACGTACCCCAGTGATACCCTCGTCTTCGCGAGAAGCCGATGGTGCATGGGGTATACTGCCACCGGCCGACCAGGGGCTTGGGGATCAGCAGGATGGGTCATCTCCCCATGCCCCTGGAGGGCCACATAAGGTCCTTTCCAAACTCCACGGACAAGCAGGGAGTTCCACCTCCCCCAGAATCTTCAGCGAGACCCCGGGCATCATCTCCACCATGCTCCCTAGCAAAGGGGAGGATACCAAGGCTTCTACCCCTGTCTAGTCCTTCAAATAAGTGCAGCACGGGGGTTCGCACCAAGGACATGGAAGATGCACGTAATGACACATGGAGGGAGCGAAAACCAGAGGGATGGGAAAAGCTGGCTCCCCCATCCCCCTATTTATAGTGAGGGGATTCTCCCCATGTAGTTAAAGCGTGGCAAGTGCCATAACTCCAAGCGTCTTTTCGACTGACGCACCCTTACTGCGCCTAGAAACCCGCGACTCTTAACGGGTCTAATCAAGGAGATTGCGAATAATACGGAGGAGACGGTTCGAAAACCACCCCCGCACCTTAGCAAGCATGGGCTAGCAACGAGACTTCGCCGATCTAAAATGCTGCGGGCAGGGATATGACTCCTAATATCCGCCTCGAAGGCAGTCGATTGGTGGAGCCCACACGAAAAAACAAAGAGCACATCATACTAGAATTCGTACACAAAGGGAAAAGATAAACAACATTTTGTCCGTAATCAGGCCACTCGAGGCCTCAGCAGAGACCTGTACACAAGTCGAAGGGTATTTACATTCTTGGGCCATCGCCGGGAGGTAAGAATTTTCCCTTCTTTAGCCCGCCGAGGGCCCCATGAAAGCCCTGCTGTAAACACTCCATTACTTGTTCGGCTACAATAGCGCGAAACTCCTCCGAGCCCAGGAACTTCGCCTTGAATCCCCTCTCTGCCTCCCGAGAAGCAGAAGCCTCGGCAGCCTCAACGGACCGTCTCAGCCACCATAGTTCAGCAGACATATCATCTTGCTCAATTAGGGCTTCCTTGAGCTACTTAGACGCCGCCCATGCATCCACCCTGGCCTAGACTAGGTCATCCTCCAGGACTCCATTTGGCTCTGTAGCTCCTTCTCTCTCACCTGGAGCTGGTCTCTCTCCTGCGTCACCTTAAGGAGATCCTGGGCGACCGACAAGGCCTTCTCAGAGGCTAGACGTTCCCGGTGTCGAGAATTCTCGAGGGCCTGCTCGGTGTCATGCAAAAGCTTCCTCAGCTACCCTACCTCCTCACGGAGAGCCCTGTTGTGGCTGGCCTGCTTCACCCCGGACCAATGCTCAAGACTCGCGGCTGCCTCCGCCTTTAGGGCTCGTTGGAGTAAGGCCTCCGCTTGGGGCTCGGAACACAGGCCCCGGCCGATCACCAGGCAGTCCTCAGCTGCCTGACGTCGCACCAAAGGATTAGCAGCCGCACCGAAAAGACAGGCAAATACTATAGTAATTCGCACCTGCAGAAGGGTCTTCCGAAGACTGGCTAGCGGTCCGGCCGAGGCCCGCACGACTACCTCGGCTGGAGGACAGGGTACGTCGCCCTGCTCTTCGATCGGCGGAGAGGGCGGATGAACAGAAGGATGTTGGATGACAGGAGCCTCAGCAGCGGAGCCGGGAGAATTGGAGTCCATCTCGTCAGGACACGAAATCCCCTCCGGCAAAGCTCGAGCGGTCGAAGTCTCCCCGATTGCACCATGGAGGGGGACCGCATGGAGGCCTCTAACGCTGCATCCAACCTCTCTCTTAATCGATCTAGTTTCATACGAAATTGAATACGTGACGCCTCCTTACCCGTCGGAGTACAGCGGAGGCGACGGAGGGGAGGGGCCACCTCGGGGATGGAAACAGGCGAGGCCGAAGTAGGCGAAGCTACCTCGGTAGGTAGAATCGTTTCCTCAGGCACTGAGGGCAGAGAAGAGGAACGGACGGGACAACGCTTCTTCCAAGAAGGGCCCAAGCCCTTGGGGAGCCGTCGCTTCTACCGGCCGAGGGGCTGGACGACTATCGGGGGGATGGAGGAAGCAGATTTTGTGCCCCCCCCTGTCAGGGCTGCTCGTGCTTGGAGTGGGGTCACCCACAACGGGGGAACCTGCTCCCGAGGCAACCTGCGGGGCTGGGGGCGCTGACTCTTCGGCTGGGGGGGATATAACAGTAACATCGACCCCTTCTGTGGAGGCAACCCCATGAGTCGAAACAAGGGGCCCCTCGACGGACTCGGCGGGGGCGGGAGGAATGTCAGGAACAATCAAAGGAAGATTCAGGGCCTCCTTGTTGGCCTCCTCCCACCTGATGAACTGACTCATCGTTTTGGCATACATGACTTCCTCTGCAGAAGCCAAACATAAAAAGCATCAGTCAGAACCAATGCGCGTGGAAGACAGAGACGAGCATACCTAGGGAGGGACTAATCTGCGTTACTTTAGGGCTAAGGCCAACCCGGTACATAAGTTCTTCACTTTGAACTAGCCTCGGGTCGCTGAACTCCATGCCTGAGAGTACCTCTCTGGCACGATGATACGCTGGGCTGCGAAAGAAGCTCTCCAAGGAGGGAGGGGTTGGCAAATCAGCTATCCAACACAAAGGACTGAAGGGCATTGACGATAGCTGGATGAAGAAGAATTTCTCTTTCCATCCCTTGTGCAAAGAAGGAAACCCTCCCAAAAACCTATAGCTCAGATGGGCCGCGAAACTAAAAACTCCTCTTGATCCTATCGGAGTGAAGAAGGAATGGAAAAGGGGTGGAGTCAGAGGAAGACCAAAAAGCTTGAAAATGATATATGCTCCCCCCATATGGGCGATGGCATTGGGAGTCATCTGGTGCAACGGAATGCTAAAATAAGAGGCTATGTTCACAATGAAGGGAGGGGGGATGGGGAAACGAAAGCCCTAGCTCCATCTGTCCTAAGAAGAAAGTCAGCATGCCGGGGGGGGGGGGCTCCACGGGTTTCTGGTCTACCTTAGGGATGACCATCGTCATCTCGGCCGGAACCCCATATGTCTCAGTGCCCCGCTTGCAAAGCCTCGGGCCTCACTCTCGAAGAGGCGGATTCGTACCACTCCGCCCGATAACCTTCCATGACCCCTAGACAGCAAAAGAGAAGATGACGGATTACTCACGCGTAGAAGAAGCCTTGCAGGAGAGGAAGACGAAGTACACCCAGTCACCGAACCAGAAATGGACGTCGGCGCCTGTTTTTCCCCTCTTATATCTCGGCAGGCATCCGCTTAAGCGCAATAAGAACAAGACGCGTGGAAAGCTAGGAACAACTTTGTCTAGACTGCCGATCGTCGAGGGTTAGCGGGACCCACTCACGTCTAGAGGGACTTGGGAGGGGTAGCCGTTGTAATACGTGGCAATAAGGCACTCGCACGGACACCCCACTACCCTCCAAACATAAGATCAGGCGTTTTTAATCCCAAAAAGAGAGGCATCATTACGAGCCTTCGGGAAGCGGAGAAGCTTCCTTGGGAAAAGAAGACATCGAACAGGGAGGCTCCTCATAACTCTGGACGGGACAGATATAGTCCAAAGAAGCTTCCCTGCTTAGGAAGGGAACGGGTGCAGCAGCACATACCTAAGCGAAGGCAACTTCTTCATCCCGGTACTAGTCTGATCAGTCAGCCATACTTCCTTCGATCAGACTTGAAGGGAGGAACTTGTGATAGGGTTGGAAAGCCCGTGCCTGGTATAAGGGATGAAGAAGTCGGGACTTGACATAATCTCTTGTCTCGGGCCCTAGGCCCCCCTTCGAGGGTCACGCTCGGGAAGGTCAGGCTCGTCCCCGGGAGGTAGGGCTGAGAGCATTTCAGGAGAGGGCGCATCTGAAGACTCCCGAGCCCGTCTCAGGAGGGGGAGCCCCCGCAATTACCGACCTCGGAAGCCCTGGGTACCGCAAGTGAAGATAATGACGTAGACCATTTCAAAAAATATCCCTTTATCACCGAAAGCGACGGACGCGGCCTGAATGCCTAAAACGTGGCCGCAATAAAGGAGACACTACCAGTCTGCTGACGGGGATATAAAAGGAAGTTCAACCCCTCCGGTAAGGGGGGTTTTACGATCTCTCATCTTTGCACATTTCCTTTCCTTCGCACCATTGTTCGGGTACCCTACTAACTTGAGCGTCGGAGTGGACTCCGCCGGACCCCTGCCGGTGTGTCCCTTAACGCTTGTGTTACTCTCACAGGATTCCCACGTCCTTCGACGGCATAGTAATTCCCGCAGGGGCTGATTCTCGGTGACTGGCCATCATCGACGACTCCTTCCGGAACAATATCCATATTTTGATTCCGATTTTCGTATATCAAGCATCATAAATGGGAATGAAATAGATTTCATTCTCATTTCCGCCTTCTAAATTCGCTTACCAAGCGCCTCTATTAATAATGCGGATAGTATAATTAGAAACCTCCATGATTACTTAGAAGGTAATTAGTTGAGATACTCAACATACGTCGAAGTCAAAATATGTCAACAAAACCGCTTCCACCTGACTGTCTCGAAATGGGAAGCTAGCTCCACCATTTGACTTGATTAGAGATAAGAAGCTCCCCGATTTGGCTCCGCCAAACCAATCCCTCTAGCTCAACCATCTATACTCGGACGACGATAGCCCCAAGATGAGAAGCTCCACTAGTCAGCTCAGTCGTGCCACTCAACTCGCCTACCACTCAACTCGCCTACGTTCATTCCTTTAGCTCAACTACTCAACTCGATCACTCCGACTCATTGTACTAGACATAGCCTTGTAGCATATGGTGTGACACGACATAAAATATGCTTTTATTGTCACGCCCCCCAAAGGCACTGCTTACTCGAAAATCGAATAGCATCTCCCCTGTATTGCGGATAAGTTGAGACATATAATATATAATCTCTCACATATAAAATGGCTCAACCATCAAAACTAGAAAATAAAATACACAACCACGCATTTTATATTACTATGAACAATAAAGATAAAATAACTTAAATTGCAAAATATTTAACGTCTTTTAGCAGAAATAAAGCTAAAAGAAAGTCCGAATACAAAGAAAACTCCAACATGAGTCCAAAATGGACATATCTCTACTACGACAATATCAGACTAACAAATTATATCCAGTCTAGGAAATAAAAATGCGGAACTCACAAAGTGTAGAAATAAAGCAACTGTAAAAAATAAACTAAACTCCACTCCAAAATGAAATGACACGGTGGGACTATCAACTGGATCCTCTCTTGGCATTAAGTAATGCATCTACTTGCTACCTGAAACAAAAATAGGAAGCAGTGGTGGTGAGTCCGGGCGGACTTTGCGGGTATATGAGTAGACAATAGCATGACATCATAAAAATATATAAAATAACAGAATACAACAGTATACAGTCTCTAGGAAATAGAGGACACCAAAGCATATATAAAACAATGTGAAAACATATGACATAGCATAACATCAAACAAACATACATGTCAACCAAATGCAACAACCATAGTTTATAAAAATGCAACAACCACAAGAAAATGCATAAATGCAATAGATACACATGATGCAATGACATGTGTTACCCGTAACGCCAGTCAAGCCGCCAAGACATCACATATGTGTGGTCGAGTGTGTAGGGCTGTGATAACTGTACGCACTCCAACGAATATCACTGATAGATGTGGTTCAGTGAACAGGATGCTGGGGAGCCAACTACTCCAAAACCCCGATATATAGGGGGAGTTATCAACATCTCTGATATCCCTCGGAAACAACAGTGAGGGTGTCAACTGTTTGCCTACAACTCCAACATCCACTGTACATGAGTGGTCGAGTGTGGCGTAGCAGGACGGTTGTTCACACTCTAACAACTACCACAACAAGTGGTTGAGTGACAAGTAACTAGATGACTAACGACGACTTAACTATATGGAAGTCCAACAATCGTCAGTATGCAATGGTGCAGGTATGGTGCATACGTACAAACAACCGAATAACAACGATACAACAACAAAAGTAACAAATCAGAAAAACAATCATCCCTAATAAGAATATAATTTGTAAAATTAATTTTTTTAATAAATTTAATGAATTAAACAGAAAAATATTCCTAATGGTCCGATCGATCAAGATAAGAGTGTCCTATCGATCAAGATAAGAGTACGAAAAACATGAGTATCACTTGAGCACTGGAGTTGTTGTGTCAAATACCTTTGATTTCCATTCGAACTCTCTTTCTCAAGTTTGGTAGACGTTCCTAACGGTCCAACCTTCCTTGGTATTCGATGACTTCGTTAACATAGAAGACAATTGTCCGATGGCTTATTTATCAACAATTTGAGACATGAACGCTCGACTTGATTTCGTTTTTATAAACTTGAATTTGATTTTAAATTTAAATTGAACTTAGTTCGTTTACCTATGTTATTGAGCTTTCAATTGAAATTTATTTTTATTTGATTATATAAAATTTTTATATTTTAAAATATGTTTGATGAGATATTAACTGGTAATATAGATTTATTTATTTATTTATTTTAAAAATTTATTTATTATGATTATAAAAATTTTATTAATGAATATTGTTTATAAATATTATTCATGAATCATTAATAAATTTTATTGAGATATATTATCAAATTTAACATAAACGTCCATAATTTTATTCATGTAATTGGATAGGTCGCCTCGTTTAGTTCATATACGGCTTTAATTGTGGCAAAAATTTTAAAAATAAATTAATTTTAAATGGAATAAATGAAGAGAGGGAGAGTAATTTGGTTGCTAGGAAATGATGATAATATGATAGATGTATTGCACCTCGCTTGTGTTTTGAAATAAATGAAAAAAAATAAAGAAAAAAATCAAATATATTAAGTGTGCACGAGTTTACGCATAAAATCCTTAAACATAATATATATATATATATATATATATATATATATATATATATATATATATATATATATATATATATATATAGTTCTGCTCTCTTACCGATCACGCGGTACGGCCCCCGTGACTGATAATGGGCTTCCCTGAACGGTCACGCACGGCGCTGCGCTTCGTGCCCATCGGCGGCCTTCGACCGCCGCCCCCGAACAAAACTATAATCCTAGGAGGTGTGGTGAACCCTAGGGGTAGCGGTGAATCCGTCGGCGCGGTGAACCCTAGGGGTAGCGGTGAACCCGTCGACGTACGTGACCGATCAGTCGTTGTCACGCACGTGGTCCGCAGGATATATAGCAAATCCACATATATATATATATATATATATATATATATATATATATATATATATATATATATATATATATATATATATATATTTCTGAAAATTATTTTCATATATATTTAATTGTTGTAGAAACATTTATTTTTGATTTTTTTGTTAATAGACTTCATTCTTATCTATGGACGGAAAGTTTTTCAAAATTTTTTGACGGTTAGTTAAATTTTTATAAATTTTGATCGAAAATAAATTTTAAATTTTGAAAAATATTTAAAACATTATTTTTGAAATTTTTAATTTTTCAGAATCTATAGAGTAAATTTTAAACGTTGAATTTTTTTTAAGTTTTTTTGTTTGAAATTCATTTTTAAAATTTTCTTTAAAAATATCTAAGTTTGATAATGAAAAATATTTTTCTATATTTGGAATGATTATTTTTCTATGAAAATTTTTGTTGGATACGATTTTGCAAAGCAAAATTTTAATGCCATCAATCGTTGAAAGTCAAGTTTGACTTCAAAATTGAAATCTACGCTTCGTGTAAATAAATCTGGACTATTTATTTGCTCAAAACCGATTAAGGGTGAATGAGAAATTAATTATTCAAGATACACTCAAATGAATATTAAGGAAAAAGATGGGGCTTTAGTCCCACATTGCTAACCGGCAAGAGCCAGTGTTTTCTTATATGTGTTCTTGTACTAATGCTGTTAATACAAAAGCACAAGAGGTCTCTACTCTTGGGTGAGCAGGTGCTCGCACCTGCGAGCCTGCCACCCGCGCAATGGGCGCTTTGTTGGCGCACTTTGCACTTCGCATGTGCGCGCGCCACGTGACATGTCGGTGATGAGGCAGTGCCACCTATTTGACACGTGACTGTGTAGAGAACTATGACTAGATTGGGTGAATAGATGGTGGTCGTCGGATCAAAGATCTGGAGTGTCGGATTCGAATCTGACTGTAAAGAGAGAGGATGGATATGAGGCGTCGGATTAAATATTCTAATCTAGCGGCTGAGATCAAGATGGGATCTGAAGAGTTATAACTCTTCAGATCAAGGGACGAGATTAAAAGACCTTTAAAGGGTTATACCCTTTCGTTATGAACGGTCCAGATCTGTCCGAACCAAAGGGTACTTACCTCTTCACTCAATATAAATAGATCCTTCTACTTGATCATTTTATTCATTCAAGCATTGCAATCTAAAAGCATTCACACTCATCCATCTTATGCATCAAGAGTCCAAAAAGCCTACGGAAAGGTTCGCCGGTCTCAGAATTTGAAGTGCTACTATTCCGAGATGACGTCGTTGTATCTTGGAAATGAATTGCCGCTATCCGTGAGCACCAGTAGCGAAGCAATATCGTTTTACGGAGATAGTGTCGAACACTAACCTCGATGTAAACCAATCAGTTTGCTTCCTCCGAAAGCAACCTCCCGAAAGATCCTACGGTCGTAAATCGACTAAGTCAAATATCGAGGAGATACAAGTCAACGACCAACAATTTTACAAAGTTAAACTTGATACTAGTTTCCGTGAAATTCATTTTTTATTTGTATTTATGTTAATTAGTTATATGTGTAAATATTATATCATGCAAATATTGAAAATGAGTGAGATATTTATTACTATATGATATTTTTTTATGTCATAATAGAATACCAAATCATGTAGATAAAAATATCATTGTAAAACTCATATAGAGACATTTCAAAAAGTCATAATAAATAACTATTAACGATACTTTTAAATGACCTTATAGATTAGTATAGGAAACATTTATATGTGTCACTATAAATTACACAATGAGCCATTTTAAATTACTGTCATTAGTAACATTTTTTATTATGACTATAAATAAAATTCAAGACACTTATAATTGTCTTGATAAATAATTTTAAAGGACATATAAATTTGTCATCATTACTATAATAAAAAAACATGTATAAATATCATTATAAATCTTATAGTGATACTAGTTTTTTGTCACTATAACAATTATTCATGATATTAGTGTTGTGACTAATTTTATTTTATAGTGACATTAAAAATTATCATAAGGCTTTAGATGACATCACTATAGAGGACATTTTAATTTAATGTCACTAAATCAAAAATGTCAGCATAAGCAATATATGATGACATTTTTAAATGTCATTAAAAGTATTTTTTCTTGTAGTGACTTTTACACTGTGCAGAAAAGTTTGAAAATTTTTTGATTAGTAAATGAATTTTTTATAAATATTTTCTTGAAAATCATAGTGTTGTTTAAAAAATACATTAACACCGATATTTGAAAAATCAAATTTTTTATAGACTATCCATTAAATTTTGACTTTTACAAAAATTTATTAAGATTTTTCCAAAGTTAAATGTATTTTTATTTACTTTCCTAAAATTCATGTATTGTCAAAGAAATTGTAAAATTACTTCTTACAAGTTTTTTTTCAAAAAATTTTCTTTAACATTATTTTAATGTGATCAAAGGGGGAGAAATTAATAGGATTAAGTTATTGGGAGATTTTTATTGCAGAATTTTTGTATTTTAAACTGCAACATTTAATATTTATTTTTTATGCTTATGTTTAACCCTAACTTAATTCGGGTTGATGCACATTAAAAATGGGATATTGTAAGTACCCCAGAGATGGTTTTGATGTGATTAACAGAGTCAAGTTAGGTCATGTTGATTTTAATCCCTGTATCTAAGTGTGTAGGAGCTTAGGAGCGTAGGAAGTCGAACGGAAGACGCAGCAGACGAGAAGGATAGCGCGGGAGGGGAGCCGACGGGCTAGGCGCATCCGAGGGACGCGAAGGCTGTGGAAGAGTATACCGATAGAGCGAGAAAGGCGTGTCCGACGTTCGAGAGAGGAGAAGACAAGGAGGAAGTTTGTTCGAGGAGAAGGCTAGAGACGGGTTTGGGTGAGCCCAACTCTGGATGGCCAAAAATCACCCAGAAGTGCAAGCAACCAAAGATTAACCAGACCCATCCCAACTCAAGCGCCCAAGTCAACTCGGGCGCTCGAGCGCTCGAGCATACAAGCACCCGAGTCAACTCGGGTGCTCGCATACACGAGCGCCCATATTGACTCAAACACCTGAGTCAAAGTTTTATCAACAACTAGTCGTTCTGCGGCCGTTACGACATGGATAAACATTAACCTAGAATTAGGCATTCGTATGCACTCGGACGCCCGAGAAGTGCCACGTTAGCATTTCGATATGTTTTTCTATGGGTTATAAATAGACTCCTTAACTCAGAAGAAATCAACAATCAAGCTGTAACGAATTTCTTGTTAGTTTTCTTTTGTTCTTTGAGTGTCTATATTCTGTAAGAGGCTTCTGCACCCACAAGAAGTTCATCTTGAGATTGAGCTATTTCATTATCATGGATTGACAACCATGCACGTTGATTGTAACCAAGTAAATCTGTTGTGTCTGTTTTCTTTTTTTGATATTAATTTTATGCTATTGACTTGTTTTAGAAACTAATCTTATCTTTGTTAAGTTAGACAAAAGATCAAGTTTTCTTTTTCAGGGTAATTCATCCTCTCTTGTTAGCTGACCGATCCCAACATCGACTAATCATGAATATGACCGTTCGATCTCATATTTCACTCACTAAGTAAATCTAAGAGACACGATAACTCTTAACGTGGCACCCCAACTTCATCAATAGGTCAATCACTATAAGTATGGCCTAAGTAAAAGTTGAACAAATTACTTGAGAAACGTACCATACCACCTACCACCACACTAAACCGATAAGTCAATTGGAGGTGGTTTACATGTCAAACTTACAAACAATTACGAAACTAATCATTGAGGACGTTGGATTTTTTGCGTATCGTTCCACGTGGGAGGCACTATAATATGATAAAAGAAAGAATGAACGAATGATGGATTTGGTGGGAAATCCATGAGAGACGCACATGGCAACCAAGTGACCAACTCTGCCTTGGTTCAGAGATCACCATCCGATGGGAAAGGATTGGTTCTCATGGCTTGCTTCTTCTTTAATTCATACTTTTACGAAGGAACCAGATTCACTGTACATTGATCTATCACCATCAAGGTTCTTGAATTTGATACCCTTAACCATAAGCATATATATATATATATCGTGATTCTCTATATTTGGTCCAGATCAATCAATTAATAGGTGTGATTTTGTCGACAAGTGGAGAGGGTCCTCACTCAGATGACTCGGTCAGACAGAAGTGTTACAGTGGTATTTAGGTCGGGATCAAAACCAGCAGGTAAGACAGAGTTGAATTAGAATCGGACCCAAAAGGGGGATACAGGAAGCAGAAGATGAAGAGGAATTGTTTCAACAACCGAATTCCCTTTCTGAAGTACCAAGGGGGTTTTATATAGGGGAGCGGGAGGTCCCTGTCTTGTCGGGGCTGTCTTATCTCATTAAAAATCAATCTTCTGACATAATCCCCTGGCAGCCTTAGTCTCCCCGAGGGTCTGGCATAGCCGCCCAAAGGTCTGTTTAGGCTATCACTTTCATCCTCATTAATGTCTGATGCTCTGGAAAGACATGATTATGACAAGTGTCTTTTCCTCATAATGAGAAGATTTGGAAGATTTTGCTGTTTTGAGAGAGTTTGATCATAATTAAACGACTCAAACAGTGCAACCACTCGGGCTGGTCCTATTATGTAGCTGTGAATCCATCAGGATCTGGCCGACCGATTGAAAGTGGTCACACGGAGGGGTTTGGCCTCTTGGCTATCAACGACTCTTGGGTGGGCCAGTCGCCTGAGTGGGTTCGGTCGTTCTCGGTACCTACCCGTCCGACAGGCCGGTCGGGTATGCCCGACCGAACAGTCGGCCACAGACTTGTGAATCACTTAGAGCGGGGTGTGATCTGATTGACAGGGGCGATCGAGCCGTCCGGTCAGGCATGCCCAACAGAACCGTTCGCCCGACAGTCAACTACACCCTCGGTATCCAATTTTTTAGGGGGGTCGCATGGTTTCGCCTGCCCGACTGGACCTTCTAGGTCGGGTTCTGCTGACTAGGATCATCCGACTGGATATCACCGCTCGGATTGGATCCGCGTATCCCCCAATGCATTTATCAAGCTAGGTTAACACCATGTGTGCCCGACTGTCTTTACCTGACCGAGTCTCCACCCGACTGAGCTTCCTACCTTACCCGACCGAGTCCCCACTCGACCGGATCATAAGCCTCCCCTTCAAGTCTATTCGAAGGAGGCGTGAGTCCGACTGACTAGGCTATTCGCCCGATCGGACCTTCCTATCGTCACGGTCCCTATGCCCGTTATGACCCCCGAATCTCAATCATTATGGGCTGAATCCTTAGTCATATCAACATTTAACGCCCTTGCCACGCGTCCTGCCCCGACTGGAGCTCCCTGGCAATGAGGCGTCACCTGTTAGACTCGTGCGGCGTCAGGACTGGATCCGCGTATCTCCCAGAGACAGCTTCAAGCATCTCCTCTTCAGAATAGGAAATTCTGCAGACAATTATTATTTGTAATGCATGATAATAATGAACTTAATGGGCGTGGTGACCGTTAATACCCTTCTCGATAGGAGAACGGCTGCCGAACAACCATGGACCATTAAACGTGGGAGTAAGAGAGACAGTTAGGGAGGAGGGGAGGCGTGCGAAGGATAGATATCGAGTATATAAGGTGCTTCGACACCCAGGTGAAGTCTCTCGGTCACTGTGGAAAATAAACTCTGATACTTTTATTTCTCGTTTTCTCCTTACTAGAGAGATTTATGACTTGAACATCGGAGAGGGCTCCACTGGAACTCCTTTTGGTGTATCCCCTTTACGCTCATATTAATTTCGCAGGTGCAAGCGTTCTCCCCTGTTATCACTTTAGGATGCACTGTAGTAATTCGTCATCCTCGTCGTTCACTTCCGAAAAAGAACGTTAGAAGCAAACCCGGGAAATCTCTAACGCGTGCACTCCGATGCTCAAGTCAATAGCTAGTGGAAAAGAAATGGAAAGTGGAGTGAAAAACTAGAGCTCAAGAAGATGAATTTTTCATACCTACGCCATCGAGGATAATGTAACACCGCCTAGAACTCTTCACTATTGAGGTGTTACATCAGCAGTAACGCGACTGTCAGTTCATTAGATTTCCTTTAAAAGAGGAATTGTGCTAGTAGTGTTCTAAGCAAAGGTTATTTAATGTGTATCTACTGAGGATTTCCCTATAGCAGGTTAATGATGGTGCAACTTTAAATAGACGTCTTATCAAAGATTCGCTTGGATTTATGTGTTTTTGGGCTCCTGGACTTGCTTATAAGTGAAAGAGAGACAGTAGTGAGGGTCCGGCACAGAAGTAAGGTTTGCTCCGTGAAAAGGGGGCTTATTAGGAATGTTGGCCTAAAGACGAGAGCCCAATGGACTAAGAGCCATACATAAACGCCCGACGTACTAAGTGGTCCGTCCGGACCTTGTCCATCATTCACTCAACTTCACACTCCTTTTTGAGTTTAGTCAATGAGCGTTTAGCCCTGTTATCCATCATTCCAAGGGCATGCCGGTATCGCCGATTGGACCAAACCCAGTTGCTAATGCATTCGATCGGTCGCGTCTCAGGTGGGTCCGAACGGTGGCTATCCATAGCTCTGACGATGATGCCCGAGGATGCATGGTGTTGCCGAGCGGCTCACGGAACGTTGCCGAGTAGTGTGTCCGACCGGATGATCTCGTTTGATCAATGAATCTGATCGGGCACACCGGCTTGTATGGGGTTCTGTCGGCTAACTCCTTACAACTCCAGTTGACCCTAAATTTCGGCCTATGGGTCATTCAACTCCCGCTACTCCACATCAGACGTTGACCATGACCTTCCCACGTGGACCGGGGGTGCCATTTTCTCCCGGATCATTGAGAATTTCGAGAGTGATCCATTTAAAGGGGGTGGGGAGGGGTTTGAAGAATCTGAATTTGTAATGTTCTGGGGAGCAAAGACTGTCCAGATACTAACAGAGTTCCTCTTCATTTCTGGGTCCATCTATCAGCTATTGGTAAGCTGCTCTCGCTGAAAATCATCGATCATACTATTCTATCTGCGTTCCATCATCGATCATAGTATTTTATCTTTCAACTCATTCTGAGTTTGGAAACCTGCCACTCTTTTTAATAAATTTGTTAAATTCTGTAATGGCTTCATCACTACTCCAGAAATGCCTACAACAAGATCCTCTCATCTAATTGGTGCACCTTGAGAGATTTGAATTTAGTCGGTCAGACTGAATAAGAGAGGGAAGTCAGCTTTCAAAATGGATTAATCACCTAGCCACCTCACCTGTCCAGCCATAAATCAGTAACTTTTCCATCCCTTTCCTCCTTTTTCAAGCTCACCATGAACATATCTAAGATCCTAAGCCAGTCCTCCCAAGAATGTCTAGAGCTCTTAATTGGGGCTTGTCCTCCTAAGTTGCGAACCCAGACAAACAATGGGAAGATGCTGAAATTTTGATCCAAAATAACTTGTTTACTAAACACCTGGTTTTCCAAATCAACTAGGAGCTAAAGCAGTTATAGTAGGTTATCCTAGTGAGGCCCAATCAATCATGCTGGACCCAAAGTAAATGAGTCGGTCACCTTCAGGATATATTAGTCGGTTCGAATAGTTACATATCTGAATTACTAAAAATAAATGTATATAACAAAGTTAAGGAGCAAATATGACTTGTATCTATTG
>JAGFNQ010002757.1:0-49943 GCA_024364735.1 Boesenbergia rotunda | reverse complement strand
GGTGCAGGAGGTCGTTCCAGCAGACGCTTTTACTCCCTTTACTTGAACTGTAAATTTCTTTCTTTTTTGACTTGGCCGATCGGGCTTGTAATCAATCTATCGATCTTGGGGTTTGTCTTAATGTTAATTTCCCTTCAATTTTTTCTTGTGTTGATGTGCTCTCGTTCGACCACTTCGTGGTTTGCTTAGTAGGATTCATCTATTGCCAACCCTTTAGTCGGTCGTTCATTCCTTGGCACTCTTCTTCTCGAACGGTTATCCTTGGGTGTGGGGTTACTTGGTCGGCCCCGTCGGTTGGTCGGTAACAATGTCCCAAGGCCCTCAATCAGCTCTTTAGTGGATAAACCTTTAGGATCTCGTTCGCCCAAGGCTAAGGCTCGACGGTCGTGACATAGAGATTATTCGCGCCCTTTAGGGCGTGGGTTCACCCGGGATCGGACATTCGGGTTCTCATTGAGCTCGGGCTAGTTGGGATCTTTGTTTAATCACCTAATTGTTTCACTCGGTTTTTTTATAACTTGATTAGGTTCATATGTCCTTCGACCATTCTGATCGGTCAAGGTCAGCTGTGTCCAATCGGCCTCGAGGTCGGCGATTTCGTGGGAGCATACCCACTTATAACTCTCAAGAGCGAGAGTCTAGATGCCGCTCGGCTGACCCGACCGAGCATGGACAGCCACACCCGACCGGCACCGAGGTCGGCGGGTGCGTGGGAGCAAGCCCACTTATAACTAGTGAATGAGAGTCCGGATACCGCTCGGCTCACCCGACCGAGCGTGGACAGCCACGCCCGACCGACACCGAGGTCGGCGGGTGCATGGGAGCAAGCTCACTTGTAACTCATGTGAACAAGAGTCTGGACACCGCTCGGCTCACCCGACCGAGCGTCGACAACCACGCCCGACCGACACCGAGGTCGGTGGGTGTATGGAAGCAAGCCCACTTATAACTCGTGTGACCGAGAGGCTGGACGCCGCTCGGCTCACCCGACCGAGCGTGGACAGCCACACCCGACCGACACCGAGGTCGGCGGGTGCGTGGGAGCAAGCCCACTTATAACTCGTGTGAACGAGAATCTGGACGCCGCTCGGCTCACCCGACCGAGCGTGGACAGCCACGCCCGATCGACATCGAGGTCGCGGGTGCGTGGGAGCGAGCCCACTTATAACTCGTGTGAACGAGAGTCTGGACGCCGTTTAGCTCACCCGACCGAGCGTGGACAGCCATGCCTGACCGGTACCGAGGTCGACGGGTGCGTGGGAGCAAACCCACTTATAACTCGTGTGAACGAGAGTCTGGACGCCGCTCGGCTCACCCTACTTAGCGTGGACAACCACGCCCGACCGGCATTGAGGTTGGCGGGTGCGTGGGAGCAAGCCCACTTATAACTTGTGTGAATGAGAGTCTGGATGCCGCTCGGCTCACCCGACCGAGCATGAATAGCCACGCCCGACCGGCATCGAGGTCGGCGGGTGCGTGGAAGCAAGCCCACTTATAACTCGTGTGAACGAGAGTCTGGACTCCAAGCCTTGGATATCCTGAGCATCATCATCACGTTTATAACATACTATTACAAGGATTGCTCTAAGTTTTAATCATGATTTAATTTTAAATGTTTGACGCTCTAGGGTCTCCCAAGCGTCTTTCCTTGAGCGTATTGCAAGTAGTAAGCATCGGACCCTATCTTCCCGACCACCAGGAAGGGTCCTCCCCATTGGGGCTCCAGCTTACTCACCTCTCCAATTGGCTTGACTCTCTTCCATACGCGGTCGCCGACTCGGAAATTTCTGGGTATGACCTTTTGATTGTACCTTCGCTGCATCCTCTGTCGGAATGCAGTCATTCGGACGGCTGCCTTGTCCCGGATCTCCTCGATCGAGTCCAGTTCCAGATGCCTCTTCTCTGCATTATCTTTTCCGTAAATGTGCCTTCGATCAGATTCACACCCTTCTTCCATCGGGACTACTGCTTCGCTTTCATATACCAGCTGGAAAGGGGTACAACCAGAGCTTTCTTTGGGAGTGGTTCGCAGAGCCCACAGGACGCTAGGCAATTCATCATAGGGGTGTCAAAAATCAACACGGCCTGACAACCCAACCCGAATCGACCCGAAAAAAATCGGGTTTGGGTTGAAAATTTTCGGGTTCGGGTCGGGTTCGGGTTGGAGAATTTTGGGTTGAAAATTTTCGGGTCGGGTTCGGGTTGACCCGAATTTTATGTTTAGTGATTTTTGAGGGTTAAATCAAATTTTATTTTGAAAATTAAGATATTTTTATGTATATTAATATCAATATTAGTATAATCATGATGGAATATTGAGATAAAAGTGAAGAATTATAGGGAAAATAGTGAAAAAAGATGTTTTGAATCGATTTTTTCGGGTTATTCGGGTCGGGTTCGGATTGATCAGGTTGGTCGGGTTCGGGTTTGGGCGTTTCGGGTTGAATTCGGGTTCGGGTCGGGTTCGGGTTGGGAGTTAAATTTTTTTTTTCCAACCCGACTCAAACCCGACCCGACCCACCCGAATTGACACCCCTAGCTCATCGACCCATGTCCTGCCCATATGGTCCAGCTTGGTCTTGAGGCCTCGCAAGATTTCCTGATTGGCGACCTCCGCTTGACCGTTGCTCTGGGGATAAGCTACTGAAGTGAATGCTTGCTTGATTCCATAGGCTGTGCACCATTCTTGGATCTTCCGATTCTGAAATTGTCGACCATTATCCAAAACCAACTTGTGTGGTATCCCATACCGACACAGAATATTTTGCCATAAGAATTTGATGACCGCCTGTTCGGGGATCCAAGCCAGAGCCTCTGCTTCCACCCACTTAGAGAAATAATCCACAGCTACCAGTAGGAATTTCTTCTGAGCAGCTGCGATAGGAAAATGTCCTACTATGTCCATGCCCTACTCTATGTCTATGCCCTACTGATCGAAAAGGAAAGACACAGTGGATGCCCTTAAAACCTTGACTGGCCGATGAGAAATGCTTTGGTGCTTCTAACAGGAGATGCAGGAGGTGACCATCAGATCCGCATACTTTTGAAGTGTTGGCCAGAAGAATCCTGCCGGTAATACCTTCCAAGCCATTGACCGACCTCCCGGATGACTGTCACAGGATCCCATATGTATTTCTCTTAGTACATAATCTGCATCCTCTTCTCCTAAGCATTTGAGTAGCGGTCGGGAGAAGGCTCGCTTATATAAGGTATCACCAAGGTGAACCGGGCTGCTCGTTTCTTCAATAAGCGAGCTTTCTCAGGGTAAGTCGGGAGAGTTCCCTGTTGCAAATAGGATATGAGCGGGGCTCTCCAGTCGCCTTCAACCTCCGTGTCCGTCTCCCTCTCGATCTGAGCCACTAGCGTAATTTGAGATGAAGGCTGAGTGAAGACCCAAGGAGTGATGACACTGGCTATCTTGGCTAGCTCATCGACTTTCAAATTGTCCTCCCGAGAAATCTGAAGTATCTGTACTTCTTGAAATCCGGATTTCAATTGTTCATATGCATTGACATAGGCTTGTAGCCGCTCACTATTTACCTCAAACTGCCTAGCTAGCTGCCGAGTCACAAGTTGAGAATCTGAGTGAAGCATGACTCGAGTAGCTCCGACGTGCCGAGCAGCTTGTAATCCAGCCAAGAGGGCTTCATACTCTGCCTCATTATTCATAGCCCGATACTCCAACCGCATGGCCAAGTGGAGATGATCTCCCTTTGGAGAAATCAATAGAATCTCAATGCTGCTTCCTGATCGAGTGGCCGAGCCGTCTACATAGACCTTCCATGTTTCTTCTTCTTCTTCAGTGTGAAGCTCGCTGAGAAAATCGGGCAGATATTGGATGCCATACTCGCTTAGCTCCGTGGTCCATTTGATCATTCGGTCGGATGCCTCCGGGTTGATTAATACTCTTCCGAGGGTGCTATTGGTTAACACTCGAATGGGATGCGCCAATAAGTAAGGGCGCAAGCGCCGAGCAGCCAACACAAGAACATAAGCTAACTTCTCGAGTGTATTGTACCTACACTCGGCTTCTTTCAGCAAATGTCCGAAAAAGTAAATGGGTTGTTGTTTAACCTCCTTTTGTTTTACAAGCACTGCACTCACTGCTCCTTCCGTGGCTGAAAGATATACATACAGAATCTCCCCCTCCTCAGGCTTGGCCAAGATAGGCAGATTGACTAGATAAGACTTCAATTCTTCAAAGGCCTGGTCACATTCGGCATCCCATTGAATCTTAGTGGCCTTGTGCAGGATCTTGAAGAAGGGCAGGCTGCGATCGGCTGACCGGGAAATAAAGTGAGAGAGAGTTGTGATCCTCCCGGTCAACTGTTGAACTTCCTTCAGGTTCTTAGGTGGTGGCATGTCCAACAGAGCCTTCACTTTGCTAGGGTTAGCCTCGATGCCCCGCTCAGTCAGGATGTAACCCAAGAACTTCCCGCTTCTTGCTCCGAACAAACATTTAGCCGGATTCAATTTCAGACCATACCTTCTCAAGGTGCAGCAGGTCTCTTCCACATCTGCTATAAAGTCTGCCGCCCGGAGAGACTTGATGAGGATATTATCCACATATACCTCAATGTTCCTTCCCAGCTGCTCCTTAAACACTTTGTTCATCAGCCGTTGATATGTAGCCCCCGCGTTCTTCAATCCGAACGACATGACTATGTAACAATAGGTTCCCTCGGATGTGATGAAATTGATCTTTTCCTGATCATTAGGGGATAGTGGCACTTGGTGGTACCCTTGGTAGACATCCAGCATGCAGATAAACTCACTCCCGGCTGTAGAGTCCACCATCTAGTCGATCTGAGGGAGTGGGTAACAGTCTTTGGGACAAGCTCTGTTGAGGTCTCTGAAGTCTATGCAGACCCTCCATTTATTCTCTGGCTTGGACACTAGCACCACATTGGCCAACCAGGCCGGAAATTGCACTTCTCGAATGTATCCCGCCTCTAAGAGCCTGCCCACCTCGGCCTAAATTATCTTGTTTTGTTCGGGACTGAAGTCCCTCTTCCGCTACTTCACTGGCCTAGCGTCGGGGTAGAAATGCAACTTGTTCTCCATGACCTCTAGTCGGACACCCTTCAAATCTTGAGCCGACCATACGAACACATCTTGGTTCTCTGCTAAGCATTTCACTAGCTGCTGCTTAAGGTTGGGCTCCAGCTCTAGTGCTATCTTCACTTTCGTTTCTTCTCAGGCGAGAAGAAGCTGAACTTCCTCCTTTTGTTCTCTCAACTCAGCCCAGGGGGAGGGCTGCACCATGTTACAGTTGGCTAGCGGAGCTCGGAACGCCTTCCTTATTTCAGTTCGAACGTTGTCCACGTAGCACCGGCGTGCTACCTTCAGATCACCTTTTACTTCTCCTACTTGATCTCCGACCGGGAATTTAACCTTTAGATAGAAAGTGGACGGCACGACCCTGAATTCATTAAGGGCCGGTCTTCCCAGGATAACATTATAGACTGATGACACGTCCACTATCAGGAAGGTCGACTATCGGGTTCTCTTCAGGGGCTCCTCCCCGAGTGAGATGACCAACTTGATCTAGTTAATCGGCTGAACTTTGTTCCCCATAAACCCAAAGAGGGGTGTGGCTACAGGTTGTAGTTCACTAGCTTCAATTTGCAACTGCTCGAACGCTTTCTTGTACAAGATATTGACTGAACTACTAGTGTCCACAATAGTTCGGTGGACCTGGTAGTTGGTTACGATAGCTGTAATAACCAATGCATTGTCATGCAGAACTTCCACCCCTTCTAAATCTTGAGGGCCAAAACTGATCTGCGGTCCTCTGGCTTGAGTAGAGCTTCTCCCTACCTGGTGAATCTCTAGGCGCTTGACTTGAGACTTCCGGGCTCGATTGGTGTCCCCATAGGCAGGGTCACCTGAGATAACGTTAATCGAACCCTGCACTGCATTCTGTTGATTTGCCTGTTCTTCGTTGATTTCTCCTTGCCTGGGAGAATTGAGGGTCGGGAGTAATTGCCTTGCCGTCGGGGCAGTCGCCTGGGTGTCCGCCTCTCGCCTTTTTGTTTGTGACCTTCCTCGGCCTCGAGCTCCCCGCTGAGATGCCCCCCTAGGGGTCCCTCGGTCGGGGCGAGCTTGCCCTCGCCCAACCTACCAACAATCTTGGGTGTTGTGAGTGTGGCTATGATTAAACGAACAGTAGGGCTGCCACCTGTTGGGGAGGCATCCCTGGGCCACTTATTGAACTATGCCTCGCTCGGCTCCGGCTCTCTACCCCATGGCTCGGGGACTATGGAGGGGTCCCCCAGGAGGCGTTGTCTTCTGATTATGAGGAGCCATAGGTAGAGGCCCGACTTCCTGGCGCCGAGGGCTTGTGCTTCCTCCACGTCTACATACTTGGCGGCCTTGCCCAGGAGGCTCTCGAAGTCCTTTGGGGGTTTGCGTATCAACGACATGAAGAATTCTCCTTCTTGTAGACCCTGGGCAAAGGCGCTGATCAGCACTTCCGAGGTAGCAGTGGGCACGTCAAGTGCGACCTGGTTGAATCTTTTGATATAAGCCCGTAAGGACTCTTTAGGACTCTGTCTTTTGATATATAGGGGAGGGGGAGGTCCCTGTCTTGTCGGGGATGTCTTATCTCATTAAAAGTCAATCTTCTGACATAATCCCCTGCCAGCCTTAGTCTCCCCGAGGGTCTGGCACAGCCACCTAAAGGCCTGTCCAGGTTGTCACTTACATCCTCATTAATGTCTGATGCTCTGGAAAGACATGATTATGACATGTGTCTTTTCCTCACAATGAGAAGATTTGGAAGATCTTGCTGTATCTGAGAGAGTCTGATCATAATTAAACGACTCAGACAGTGCGACCAATCGAGCTGGCCCTATTTTGCACCTATGACTCCATACGGAACCAGCCGACCGGCCGAAAGTGGTCACACGGAGTGGCTCGACCTCTCGACTATCAATGACTCTTTGGTGGGCCAGTCGCCTGAGTGGGTTCGGCCGTTCTCGGTACCTACCCGTCCGACCGGCCGGTCGGGTATGCCCGACTGGACGACCGGCCGGTCGGGCACAGACTTGTGAATCACTTAGAGCGGGGTGTGATCTCATTGGCAGGGGCGATCGAGCCATCCGGTCGGGCATGCCCGACCAGAACCGTTCTCCTGGCAGTCAGCTACACCCTCGGTATCCGATTTTTCAGGGGGTTTGCGTGGTTTCGTCCGCCCGACTGGACTTTCTAGGTCGGGATTTGCTGACCAGGATCATCCCGACCGGATATCACCGCTCGGACTGGATCCGCGTATCCCTCAGTGTATTGATTAGGCTAGGTTAACACCATGTGCGCCCGACTGTCCTTATCCGACCGAGTCCCCACCTGACCGGGCTTTTCCTACCTTACCCAACCGAGTCCCCACCCGACCGGATCACTGAATATTTATGGGAAAACTAAATATACAACAAAATCACATGAAAAATTGAAACAATTAGTAAGCAGGTCTGAGATGAATCAGAATAAAATAACTGGTAAATGTCCCAAAGCATGTTATACATTGAACAAAGAAAGTAAGCAGGTAATATATTCTTGGTTGAAAGCAATCAAATTTTCATATGGATATGCCTCTAATATGTCTCATTGCGTGGATACAAACTGATTAAAAATGGTTGGAATAAAGAGTCATGATTGTCATGGGTTCATGCAAAGATTAATTCCAATAGCTTTCGAAGAATTACTTCCTAATAATGTTTGACAATCACTTACAGAATTAAGTCTTTATTTCAAAAATCTGACTTTCAAGGTTATTACGGTATCAAATATGTTACGCATTCAGATAGAGATTCTATTAATAATATGTAAGCTTGATCAAATATTTCCACTAAGCTTTTTTGATTCAATAGAATATCTACCTATTAGTTTACCTAGTGAGGCACAAATAGGTGGTCCTGTGCAATACAGATGAATATATCCTTTTGAATGGTTTCTTAGGAAATTAAAGAATAATGTGCGTAACAAAGCATGAGTTGAGGGATCAATATGTAATGCATATCTGGTCGAAGAAGCAAGTTCGTTTTGCTCGTATTACTTTGCTGAAAATGTGAAAACCATACATCGAAAGTGTCCACGCAATCAAGATGACATTCAAATAGTTGACCCAGACATGCTTTCTATTTTCAAGTATCCTGGTAGAACAATGGGTGTAACTCTATCTAGACAGTTAAATGACCAAGAATATCATGCTTCCAGGACATATATACTCCTGAACTGTGAAGAAGTCAAACCATACCTAAGGTAATAGCTCCAGTTTATATATGTATTTGCATTAAATTACTATCTGATAATATAATTAAAATTCTTATATGATATCAAATTGCCTTATATGTCAGGTTGTACGAACAACAGTTGTACATTCAAAATCTATCTATAAGTGCAAATGAGGTAGATCAGAAGATAGAGGATGAATTTGCATTTTAATTTCAAATATATGTAAGTCAGTTAATATGCATTTTATAGTCATGCAGTCGAGATAGAGACCACGTGGTGACAAGATTACTTTGAGAGTAGTGGGTGACTGGTAAGTCAATATGTAATTCTTATAAATTTCAGGTCAAATTTTGCTAATGTATGATATTTTTGCTACTGCTTTATCCCAGACGGTCACTAAGTCTCAGCTTACATTACAAAAAAATTTAAAGAACGATTATCCTCGACTGCTACCACATGGGGTCATATAGAGCAAGATTTGAGGAATTTTTATTACGGTGAATTTTTGGTAAATAGTATATTTAATTTAATGTTAAAACTAACATGATAATTTAATATAATTTTTGGTACTAACATGAATTTTTACAAAAGAGACATATTTGGGAGGAGGGTTAAGAGGAGGAATTTAAGAAAACCTGGAACGTCTATTGCTCCAAGTTGTAAAGGGACATGTTATACAAGTGGAGAAAGAAGACAACTAGGCCTTCTGAGGTCCCTGAGACAATTTGGGCAGCATGGAGAGCAATCTGGGATGCCTAGCATTGGAAAGATAATGCTGTAATTGCTCAAGCCAATCGCAACTCGGAGCTTGCTGGCCCCAGCACCGGATCCACGAAATACACTGCTGGATCCCATTCGATTGTCCAGCATGTCACTGACTTGGTAAGTTTTTATTTAGGTTATAATAAACATTCATTATGTTTTTTCGGATATATTTAAACACTGTATTTTTTGTATACAGGCTGCTGAGTTACAGAGGTGTTCCACTAGTTGGGAGGTATTCATCAAAATCCATAAGAAAAAAGATGGGTCATTTGTTAATCGACGTTCCTTAGCAATTAATGTAAGTATATTAACTATAGTATATTTGTTTTGACATTTTATAGAGATTAATTTAATTCTTATTTCACAAGAAGTAATGACCACTAGAGTTGCAGAGGCGTCTCAGCCTGCTGCAGAGGGGGAGGATTCACAACCTCTTTCCACCGACTAGGTGAATGACATTTATTATGATGTCGTCGGTGGAAGGAGGAAGACCGCCCTATATGGTCTGAGGTCTAAGGCAAAAGTCACATATGATCAGATGAGAGCTCCAGAGGTTAGGGGACGTCCAAGTTCTTCCTCCTCTAGTGAGGTTCGTCAATTGTGGGAGAAGAATGATGCTCTGCGGACTCGACTCACGACAATGGAGACGATGTGGCCCGAGAAGGACGCAGAGAGGGATGCAGAGCTGAGAGAACTGCGGGTCCGCCAAACACACACTGAGGTGTTAGTGTGTTATATGCAAGCTTTTGCAGCAACCCTATTGCCTATGACACAGATGCTCGTCCCTCCTCGTTTTGAGTCTCAGGAGACGCAGGATCCTGAGGATACCCCAGATGAGTAAAAATATTTTTGTGGTATATTATATTTTTTCTCTACATTTAAAAATTAAATTATTATACTATCTGGTTTGTTATTATATGCATCACTAAATGTTTCTTATTTGTTCATTTTCGTTTACAGATTCTACATTATCAGAGTTGAATTCAGACACTGATTTGGTTGAAAGGTGTGTATATTGGATATTTTATATATCATTCAATATTATTTACATTTTCTATATCAGTTACGATAACTGGTTATGTTTTCACTAATACTGTTTTATCATTGTATTTCACTTTTATTTATATTGTTTTTCTTCTTTTATGCAAGAATGTTGTTCCTTTTGATCCAGTTTTGACATGTCTGCCTTCTATTATACTTTATGTTCATGTATGCATTCACTACTATTTTTTGGATATGAATTTGATACATGTGTTTAGATATGAATATGATATGTTTGGATATGGATTTTGAATATGTATTTGATATATGTGTTTGGATATGTGCTTTGTATGTATGTATTGTATGTGTTTGGATATGAATACTATTATTTTGTATATATTTTATTTAGATATCTGTTGTGTTGTTATTTAAATATATTTGTATGTATTGAATGTAAATATGGGAAAGGGAAAAAAGGAGAAAGACTACTGGAAAATTTTCAGAATTTAGCAACGGATCTTTTCTAAATCCGTCACTATTAGCGATGGAATATTGACTATTCCGTCGCAAATAGCGACGAATATCGTAAATATTCGTCGCAAATAGCAACGGATATTTGACTTCCCGTCACTAATTACGATAAAATAGCAACGGAACTTTTTAATTCCGCCGCTATTAGCCCCGTACATGTCACTCTGGTTCCGATATTTTGTGACGAGAGGTTTATGTATCTATCACTATTTGTGATGGATTATTTATTTAAAATCTGTCACTAATAGCGACGGATAACATAAGTTCCGTCGCTATCCTCGGCTATAACAGTACGGCAGCCGGCGGCGTTGTTTCCATCGCTATTACCGTTTAGTGACAGAATGGGTCCGTCGCTAATCCCAATTTTTTTTGTTGTGATTTAAATGAAGTTGCTAGCAAGTGTTAGAAGAAAAATGGAAGACAAATAGAAGTGGAGTTTTACTCTGGTGGAAGAGGAGAGAATAAAAAACCTGAACTAACTCAACTTGCATTTATTTATCAAAGGGTTACATATTTATAAGTTTTAGTGAATATGCACTAACTCCATATACATTGAATCTATACACTTTTTTTCCACTAAATTTTATCCCCATCTATAATTACACCTTATCTATTTATGATTTACCAAATCATCAAATTCTATCCTATTCACTAATTTTATTTTATCTATAAATTAATCTTTATCCAAAATCAAATTTAACCTCAACAGCAAGTAAGGTGGAGGAGAGGCAGGCGAGAAGAGGCATGCAGCAAATTTCCCAGGAATTTTAATGGATTTTGGCAGTCAAACAGTAAATCATTATAGTCGTAAAAAAAAAAAGTACGAACAATCCTCAAAAATCTCATCAATTTGATGAGGATGGCAGAGCTGACCTGTTCGAAGACGCCTCTTTTAGCCAGCACCTCCCAGAACTTGAGGACGAGGAGGAGAACAGCGGTTGCCGCAGCTGCCGCTCCCAAATCGTGGACGAGTGAGCTCTCAAGTAATACCGGAGGCGCCATGACGCGCGAGGCGGCGGCCGGGAGCTACAGAAAGCTTGGAAGAGGAAGGAGCAGCGGTGGCCTTGTGGAAGAGAGGGACGGGGAGGGGTCTCGACGCGAAGCGGTGGTGGTGTATCCGGGAAAAATCAAATGGGGGCCGCGGCGGAGCAAGTGCAAGCACCGTGGCAGTGTGAGTACCATCTACGGCGAATATAAACCACCAGCGCTGGCTTACCAAACCTTAGCATTATAACGGCATGTCGCCGAATCGGTTCTGGTAACTTAACTGCTACAAAGTATTGTAGCGGTTTCTTGTGACATCTTGGAAATCATTTTCAACATCAGCCATTTAAATTTCACTGCGAAAATTAAACATAAATATAAATTATCATTTTATAAAATTTTATGGCTGCATAAAACACTTTGATCAAGATCAACTTCATTGACAAAGCGAGAGACGATCAATATAATTTATCATGAACAAAGAGAATAGATAGGATAGGAACAGAAATAGATGGATAAGATATGAATAGTTTGTTAATATATCTGTCTTAATATTTATATTCGAAAATATTCATATCTGATTATTATAATCTCATCTAAAAATTTTTTCATATCCTTCTCCATTCAGATAGGATGTTAAATTTCTCATCTGATTCGAAATAAATTGTCATCCCTAACTAATGGGATATATTATAAAATTAAGAAATCATTTATTAAAAAAATTCAGGCGCCCGTATGCATACAGATACTTGGGCCAATAATCCGCAACATAGGATTATGAATGATTATATATATATATATATATATATATATATATATATATAGGATTTTGATAGCTTGCACTTGAGATTTGGCACGGTAATAATGTAAATAATTAAAATTTTTAATTCTTCTCTTCATATATTATGATTTTTCTCTTTTCTACCTATATAGGGTTGGTTTGAAAAACAAGTTCCATGTGGAGCTTATTTTTTGAAACCAACTCCGTTTGAAATTGATTTGAAAAAATCATTAATGGACTTGAATATATATATATATATATATATCAGTGTTATTTTAATTATTTTTTAACTTTTGAATGCATCATTTAAACTTTTGCTTTTAAGATTTTAAACGTTAAACAAGAAAAAAAAATTTAAATATACACAAGACATGTGACAAACGACATTCGCATATAATTGAGACGAACAAGGACACCACCCGTGACCCGCGCCGGTCCGCCCGCTTGCTAATATTAAACAGCAAACGTTCAAAATACATACTGTTTTTCAATTGAAAATATTATTAAATTTTATATTCATGTGCGTCATGCAAATGCATTTCTTTACCACGAGCGACTTAATATAATAAAAGTTCGTTTCCTTAAAATAATGGGGTTTTGAAAATTAAATTTAAATAGATTTATATTTAAGTTTCAAAAATATCAAAAAATAAAAATCAAGAGCATTTTGCCGATTTTGAACTCAATTAAATCTACCAAAATAGAAATAACTTTATTAATTAAGTTTAAAGGATTTCTACTTGTCTTCGATTTATAAATTTTGAAGAATAGAGTCGATGTTGTCATTGTCAACAATACATTGATATGAAGACTCCAGTGCTATGATTATTGAAGATACAATTGATCGTAAACTTTCTAATTTCAATATTAATCATTTTTTATAAAAACCGACTAAATATATGGAAGAAAAGTAAATTTATCAGAGCTAATGGTATAACTATAGAGAGTTTTCTCAATTTTAGGGGTAATGGTATAGGGATATAGAGTTTTCTCAATTATTCAAGTCCGATGTAGTCTTAATTTTAATACATAATTTTTTATGAATGGTTGATCTAAAAATATTTGAGTGATCGATCGATAAAAAATTTTCATGGGATCAGATCGATCATCTTCAAAATTAATGGACGTATATATATATATACAGACAGGTTTACTTTGCTGCTTACTCAATGTCGCGCGACCCTACAGACTTCGGGTGCCTGAATTGAATTCAGGCACCCATGTCCAAATCTCCTGTACTGTTTCAAACATACAACTTTATTATTTTTAAATTTTTTATGATATATTTATGGTTTAAGATTTAAAAGTTAGATTATAACAGGTTTAAGTTAATAAGATTTTCTCCTAGGGTTCAGTTGTCCCTCTTCAGTTATAGTGTTCAAAATAAAAAATTTTAGAATCTCATGAGGTATATTATAGGTGTTTGACGTTTAAAATTTTAAGATTTAGGAGTTAGGTTATATAGTGAGTTAAAGTTAATAAAAATTGTTCATAGGGTTAAGTCATCCATTTTGGGTTATAGTGTTCAAACGAAAAAAAAATTTATATGCTCACTGTATATTATAAGATTAAGAATTATTTAAGAAATTATTTATTAAAAAAATTCAAAAAAAGAACACAGGCGCTTGTACGAATACATGTGACTGTGTTCTCGTCCGCAGCAAATCGTTGTGGATGGTCTGCAAGAGATCCTCTCTCTCTCTCTCTCTCTCTCTCTCTCTCTCTCTCTCTATATATATATATATATATATATATATATATATATATATATGGACTATCCGCTGTGAACTGTCCGCCTCAAACTCGTCTGGACAGCAATCCAAGCGCCTAGATTCATTTCAAGCAGGGCATCTGGATTCATTCCAGACTTATTTTGTTTTCTTTATTTAAAGTGTTTGTGGGGTATATTATATATATTTAAGGTTTAGGAGTTATGTTATAGTGAATTTGAGCTAATAAAATTTTCCCTTTAGAATTCAAGCTTTCCTCTAAGGTTATATGTTGCGGACCTTTGGTTACGGATGCAACATTGGTCCAAGCGCTTGGATGCATTCCAAGTGTCAATAATATTCTTTTAATTTTTTTGGAGTATATTATATATATATTTATATATAAAATTTGAGTGTTTAGGTGTTGGATTATAGTTGTTTAAATCAATAAGTTTTTTCTCTAGAGTTCAAGTTTCCATCTTGGTCATAGTGTTGAAGATAAAATATTTTAGATATTCAAAGGGTATATTATATGTATTTATGGTTTAGAAGGGGTAGTGAGTTTAAGTCAATAAGATTTTTCATCTAGGGTTCAGATTTCCCTCTTGGGTTATAATGTTCAAGATAAAAAAACTTAGATGCTCACGAGGTATATTATATGTATTTAATATTTAAGATTTAAAGAAATTTATTTTTTTTAAAAAAAATTGGATCCCAATGCTTGGATCAATGTGGTGCGGTATATATATATATATGAGTAACGATACTCTACGCGAAGAAATAACACGAAACCCTTTACGACACAATCAGCATGCTGACGTGGGGAAAAAACAAAAGCGCGAGACGAGCGTTGAGTGCGGCGAAAATTTGGTCAAAAGCATCGCCCGCCCTCTTCTCGCTCGCTCACGAAAGCCGCCCAAACACTGCCCTTTTCGCCCCGAACCCTAGTTTTTCTTCCTCGACGCCGACTCTTCCTCCCTCGCGCTCCAACGGTCTGCGTGAAGCTCCTCCACGGCGATCTGCGCGAAGATCCTACACGCCGAGCCTCTGTTGCCCCCGACTCCAGCCCTTCTCCGCGAGAAAGCGACGCGCCTACGCGAAGCTCCTCCACGGCACGCCCTCCTTCCTTCTGGCTCACCGAACTCTCCAACGGTCTGCGCGAGGCTCCTCCGCGGTCTGCTCGAAGCTCCTCGCCCCCGACGCCGAGCCTCTGTCGCCCCCGACCCCAGCCCTTCTCCGCGAGTGAGCGGCGCGCCTGGCCGACGAGCCTCCTTCCCCCAGCAATTAGCAGCAATTAGCGCCGCAGCCTCTTCACGATCCTTCCACCTCCAGGTAGAAAATTCCAGAAACTCTTCAGATGAAATTGGCGAGCAATTCGTATCTTGCATTGTGATCTTTTACTCTGTATGTGTTCTTACCATAACGAATCTATTTGAGCGCCTACAGAGCTTCACCGATCTATTTGAGCGCCGTCTCATGTTACTCTGTATGTGATCTTTTACTCTGTATGTGTTCATACCTGAGCTTCGTCGATCTATTTGAGCGCCTATAGAGCTTCACCGATCTATTTTTTTAGCGCCGCCTCGTGTTGGATTTGCTTCATCCGACATCAAGTGGCAATAGATATCATCCGGTTATAAATCACTACTCTTTAATATTAGTGTCAATTTTCTCAAGTTATAGTTATAAATCAGTCGGTTAGAAATCAAATTATTTTCTTGATCTGGATATGTAAGGTTCGATCCCGTTGATGAACATGTTAAATCATGTTAGATTGATGAGAGTTTAGGTTGCTTAGATATGAATTGGAGTGTTAGGGTATTAGGATAACAAGAGATAAGATGAACATTTTGAGTCACTAGTTTAGGTAGGTTAGATCATGATCTTGCAATGTTTGGTTATTATATGTTTCAGAATTCTGGCGCATGTGTATCTATTTTCTATCTCTTAACATTGTATATTATGAGTATCAGGCACCAGTTTGATCTATTAAGTTAAACTTATCTGCATATATAGGAGGACTTACAGAAAGCTTAGATGTGCCTAAAATTTGATCAAATATCATGCACCAGTTCACTAATCTTTTGATATATGATATAAAAACATTGTAGGATAAAATGGCAGCCAACTCTTCATCGGCAACTTCTTTCGGTATTCGAAGACGCATGAATGATGAACAAGGTGAAACCTCTCATATATTATGTTATTATGGATTGAGAGCTCATCTTTGGACATCATGGAAGGAAACTAATCCAGGAAGACGATTTTTTTCATATCCAAATTTTAGAGTGAGTTTTCTTTATTTATAAAATTGTTTCGAAATTAATTGTAGAATTATTGGTTTTTATTAATAATATTTGATATTTAGGAAAAGAGATGTGACTTCTTCTTATGGCATGACTCAGAATTTTCAGAGAGAGCTAAGACAATTATTAATGATCTGAAGAGGGAAAACAAAAAATTGCAGATGGAGATTAGTGATGTGAAGAAATCTAATAGTTATGAGAGTGCAGGTGATTGCAATGATCTTTTAGAGGATGTGAACAACTCTGTTACTATGAAGTTCAGTGATGAAATATGTTCACTGAATAGGAAGGTTAAACTTGCTATCACTGTAGTTGTATTTACTTGGATTGTGATGATTTTGATGTGGTTGATGTAAGCATCTAACTATTTATGTAATGAAAGAACTTTTTAACTTTTTAATGTATCTTATTAGTGGTTGATGTATTTACTATGGTCCTAGAAAGAGAAGACTATTTTTGCTCTTCAATGAATTTTTTTTTTGGAACTGAACTATGGAGTGTGAATGATTGAATGCTAATACAAGTTACGACTTGAGACTATTGAGTTAGTCTACTTAAACCATGGTTGACTTCTCAAGCTCTATTGAATGTGTTTAGTTTCTTGCTGTATGTTAAATTGGCTCTTAAAAGGCATTCTGTTTGTGAAAAATATGGTATTTTTAAAATGCATAATTTGCTACTATTCTTTTTTTTCTTTTCAATATGAATTAATTGTTCAAATGATTCTCAGGGATGTTTTGACTTGAAATAAATAGAAGCCATGCATTTGTTGAAGAACACTCTTTATCATTGCATAATATGTTCTTGTGTTTTGTTGAAGAAGAGGAGTCCGGCAGATGAAGTATCAAATGTGAAGGAGCTGCGTCAGCGCCGGAGCCGACGCTTTGCAAAGGTGCCTTCCAGTGACGGCGGCGGAGCTCCGCCGTCCGACGACAGAGTCTTTGTACATGTCCATCCGGAAGAGGAGGAGGGCGGCAAATTTGTTTTCTTGACGTCTTCGGAGGATCATTCTAGTGATTCAGCATCTTGTTCAGTTAATAGTCCTGATTATTCTTAATTAATTAATTAATTGAGATAATACAAGTAGGTTTAGGTTAAAGAAGAGTTACGAGTCAGTCTCATTCTAGATGTGCAAATGAACCATAAACAACAATGTTCATCCAAATTGTATGAATGAATCAGCAGCGTAGATCATCACCTGACTAGATCAATTAAGGGAAGCTTGCTGTCGTGCATCAGGGATTGCAAATAGTGCAACCTATTGGATAATCTCTCGGAGATATTAGAGAATTATTCTAAATTTATAAAAAATTAAATTCAAACTTATCTATTCAAACTCATCAGTAGTGTTCTTCCCTCAATATCAACAATGACAATGAAAAGATGTCAGATTATCTTAAAACAAAGCAAATACAACCCCAAGTTTATGTTTAAAAAAAAATTCTATTCTTCTGCTTTTGATTTACAGCCATATATATATTGTCATTATATGTGACTCGTAACAAGGCATCCACTCGTAACAAGACTTATCATGAATAATCATATTTTGTAGCGTAGAGAGTTATTTCACTGATGATCAAAATGACTGTGAAGGTAAGCGACCAGGTAGACACATTGTGAAAATATTTCAATGAACCTACAACCATCAAGACCCTCTTCAAATGATTAATTTCAGCACAACAATATACAAGTAGACTAAACACAAACAATAAAAAGGTTGTTTCAGAACTTCAATGAGGTTAATATACACAGAGATTAAACACAAACAGACTAAACACAAGTAGTCTGAACACAACTTCATAGATCGAAAGCTACATTCACAACAATATACAAGTAGACTAAACACAAACAGACTAAACAGAGATTAATATGCACAGAGATACATTCACAACAATAAAAAGGTTGTTTCAGAACTTCATAGCCACATATATACACAACAAAAAACTTTCACAAGCAATTTCAGAAATGAAACACAAGCAGTTTCAAAACACAACTTCAAAATCTCTTCCAGAATTTCACCATGTAAAGCAATCAAAATGAGTTTCTACAACTTCAAAACACAACTTCTGATGGCTGCTACAACTCAGTGATCGAACATGATGGCTGCTACAACTCAGTGATCAAACATGATGGCTTCTAATGGGCATCGAAAAATGGATGGGCAGTGATTGTCTCATCATGACCAAAAAGACCAATTCGCTTGAGTTGGCTTTCCAACATCTTTCTCCCAATCATGCTCTGTTATTAAAAGATAGTACAGTGCAAAATAAATAAAAGTGTTACATTTTATAAGGGATATCAGTTTTGAAAGGTTGTTTCTTATAGAACTTGGTTGTCTTATGACCTAAAAAAGTGGCCATAAGACAACCAAGTTCCCATCGTAATTGTGGGACAAGAAGGGGCCATTTAATCAACTATTTATTTCCCATCGTATTTGGCTTCTAAGTTCCTCATGCAGTTTTATAAAGTTACACAAAAATTACTCAAGCTGAGTTCAGAAATATGGAATACTGGTATTGGTTCTTGAGACATCAAACTAAGGCATATTAGCAGTTTTAAAGAAGCTTACCATATTACTTGCAAGTAGCAACCAAGGCAGAATTGCTTCACCATAATCCTGCAACTTTTTCAACAACAACCTACCAATAAAAAGGATAAGATTAATAATGATACATAAAAAGAGAAGATCCATATATGAACATAATACATATAAAAATGAGAAATTTTTACCAAAATGTTATGGCATAACTTACATTTTGACTGGATTGATCATCGATGATATTTGGGGGATTCAAATTTGATAACTCATCAATTGTAGAACCCTATAGATAAGTTTGCATATGTTCAATGTTAACAAATAACAAAAGTAAAATCATTTAACACCAAAATAGCAAATGACATCAAATATACAAACAAACCTTTTTCCTTGACTTTGACTTTGTCTTATTCACAATTTGCTCAATTTTGGATTGTTTTCTTTTCGTCGGTGGGCGTCCACGAGACCTTACTTTCAATGGGCTGTGAAACTTTTTTCTCTCATCTGTTGATTCCTCATGTATTTTGTTGCTGTCCTGATGACCATCCAATGAATCATCAATATTTATATCCATAATCCTTTTTTTCGCTTCTTTCAATATTCCTGTTAAAACAAAGCACTTCTCATCACTTTTTGACCCAAGCTGCCCCACTTCCTGTAACAATGGTTGAAGATTATTATATCTTTGTCTTTCCTCTGCATGCCGACAAGAATCATCATAAATATTGGCGATTCGTTGATATCCCCGTTTAATATCTTTGCGCCATCGTTCCAAAATATAATTTTCAGGAAGTATAGTGGCATTTCTTTTCACTAGAACAGACATCAAATGCCTACATACAATTCCACGAAACTCAAAGAGACGACACAAACACTTCATCTGAAATTGTAACTCACTATATTGTACCCAAAATGAAACTTCTTTTGGAGATGCTCCATCCTTTCCATATACAGTTTCTATAATCTCAAAAAAAAGTGTTGACCCTTCTTGCTTCACAAATGAAGTATTACAAAACATCAAACCTCGCATTTCATCTTGAAACAACTTGAATATCTTGTTAGTGTAAACACTTTGAAACTGCTTTTCAATTGGATGACCACTAATGACCGGAATGATAGAATTGAAAGATACAAAATCAGAATTTTCTTCCTTTTCAATCTTACTTTTCAAAGCATTGTCATATTGTTCAACAAATTGTTTCAAAGTTGTTTTCGAATGAACATAATCATCAAAAAAAGCATTCATACTCTCACTTCTTTGACTTGTAGACATCCCTGCCCAAAATTTGTCTTTTACATACACAGGCATCCACTTTTGACGAATTTCATATAAAGAATTCAACCAATCATTGTTCTCTAAGTTAAACGCTTCAATAAAGTTTTTCCAATTGATATCACATTCATCAGATGTCAAAGAATTGTAAACAATATTCTTCATGTTTCTCTTTATCAATTTATAGTTGACATGACTACTAAACTTGGCAGGAAGTTTTTTCATAATATGCCAAAGACATAAACGATGATGAGAGTCCGGAAAAACCTCAAGAATTGCAATTTCCATGGCTTTGCATTGATCCGTAATAATAGCTCGTGGAGCTCGTCCTCTCATGCATGTCAACCATGATTTAAATAACCAAATAAATGTTTCAGAATCTTCTCTGGATATCAAACCACAACCAAGTAATATGGACTCACCATGATGATTTACTCCAACAAACGGAGCAAATGGCATATCATAACTATTGGTAAGATATGTAGTATCAAATGTAACAACATCAGAAAAAGAATCACATGCAGCCCTACATCTGGCATCAGCCCAAAATATATTTCTTATGCGAGAATCCTCATCTACATCAATCACATAAAAGAAATTTGAATTTCTACTTTGCATACGACAAAAGTAATTATTCAAGGCTTCTGCATCACCATTCCCAAGCCTTAATCTCCGTGCTTCGGCCACATAATTTCTACACTTTCTTTCATCAAATGATAAATTTTCATAGCCACCAGCTTCAACAACAAATGATTGAAAACTCTTACTCAATGTTATTCCCGCTTGATCATTCAACTCTAATTGTCTTTTAGTTTGAGAATCTAACACTTTATTACATCTAAAGTGTCTTGACTTCCTTGGACTTAATACATGATTGTGATCAAGTTGAATACTAGTGATGACACATACTCCATCATTTAGAATTGTAAGATTAATCTTTGCTTTGCAATCCGTTTTAGTAGTAGGTCTAGGATAAAAGGAATTTTTCACTCTAGGAACTGAATGACCATTCTTAGAGCATCCAAATGAAAAATACTTTACTTGACCATCATCTCCTTTTTTGGAACTTATCTTTGAAATACCAAACCCAAGCCCTTGTGCATATGTTTTGTAAAAATCACGAACCTCTTGTTCAGATGAAAAATGCATCCAAACTTGTGGAATATCAACTGCATTTGAATTTGACGAATCACCCAACGTTTGCACATCACCCTCATTTAATAGTTCTTGCTCCATAACAATTTTACAACCTAAATGCAAACAAAATAATTATTGGCAAACATAATTCAGAAAGAACAATTCAGATCCTGCCTAATACATAGACTAATACATAGACTAGACAAGCAACAATGGCACATCCTGCACCATAACGTAGCTAAAACACAAGAGTATTTGTATACCAAAGATGAATAGCTAGACCATTAAGTAAGTAGATAGCATCAACTTTATCATGAGATTGGAGTTTGGGTTTAAATAACAATATCTCCTTAGCTCATGTTCAGTTTGGGCTTGCCAAATGAAGCATGTCAAAATTGAAACAACAAGTCCAAAGAAAAGTGAAGGTAAGAGAAGGAAATAAGTAAAGAGAAATGGATTGAACATGATTTTTGCCAAAATTGCAATGGAAAGGTAAACAAAAGGGATTAGCTTCTATAGATGTGATCCAATCATTGAAATATGATTTTGAAAAAACCTAAGCAAGTTCTAGAGTACAATAACATGTGTGTCACAAATATAAGGCTAATGCTCACTAGGTAAAAATAATTCATCTCAAGTCATCAATCAAGCATCGAAAGCAAAGTAGTACTCAAGCATCCAAGATTTCATCCATGATCTCAAATCCTAAGTTTTAACAACCAAATTTAATTTATTTTCAAAAGACTCTAAAATGCTATGGAATAACCTAGAGGGATACTTTTATTTCCACTCATGCAAGAAAAAGTGACAAAAGAAATAACATGCATTTATTTACAAGGACTCAGTTTAAAGGAAAATTCTAATTCTAGGAAGCATGAAAATGAAAATGAAATAAAAGAAAATACAAGAAAAATCAAACTCCCCTTTATTCTGGTGGACGGAGTCGATCCAAAAGTAGCCTCCACCGTGGTAGTGGAGGTGTCTGAGCGGCTGAGTGATTTGGGACTCCCCCACACTTGAACTTTGCAAAAAATTTCTCTGGTGGCCTAAGGCGATTCAAGTTTAAAATCCATGGAAGGAATGGAGTGCTTTTAATTAAAGTCAGATCATCTCCTCCTTCTTGATGCCCTTCAGAAGTCCTTCCAGGAGGCTGAAGTCTGTTCAGTTGGAGTACCCACTCCTGAAGTCTTCTGGACCCTGCAAAACAATGTAATACCTCTCTCAAGCGTTCAGGGTCAGAAAGAAATGATATAAGTTCAGTTCCTGCATGAAATAAATCCAAATCTGCATCATGTCCAATTAAATCAATTTGTGGTGCCTCAATAAAATTTTCAAAATCATTTTCTACAAAATTTGCATCCAGGAGCTCATCACAAATAAAGAAATCAAGTTCTGGCTCATCAATAGAAATTTCACAATTATTTTCAATCAAGGGTGTATCAAGCAATGTGTCAGAGCCAATCAAATCAATATCAGATATCTCCATGAGTTTTTCACATTCAACCTCAGCATAAGATATAGCAAGAGATTCATCAAAATAGATAACATCCATTTCAGGCACTTCTAAAAAATTTTCACTAGTCATATCCACAAAAGATGTATCTAAAGATTCATCATAACAAACTACATCAATTATGGGTGCCTCTAAAATTATTTCACTATTCATATCAACAAGAGATGTATCAAGTAATGCATGATGATCAATAAAATCAATGTTTGGTACCTCTGTTGGATTTTCACAAACAATTTCTACACAAGGTATATCAATAAATTCATCAGAATCAATAAAGTCATCCCTAGGTACCTCACTGCATTTTTCTGAAGAAAGAGGAGAAATACTTACCTGAGTGTGCTGGATAATACCTGGAGGTGTATCTGTGGTCTCCTCCTGGTCATGTTCATGCTCCTCTTCAGCCTCAGGCTCTGGTGGACAATCAACTGGTGATCCTTGGGTGCTTGCTTCCACCATGCAAGTCCCTACACTTTCTGGTTCATTCTCTGAGTCTTGTGGTGGTCCCTGGGGCTTAGTGCAATCCCCTACACCTATGGAATCATCTCCTCTGTATGCTTCTCCTGTAATATCTGCAACAATAGTATCAGAGAAATTAGGACCATCAATAATGCTATCATCAGAAAATAAAAGTCTAGAATGGTCCTGTGGAGCTTCAGTTTCTTCTTCTGGAGCTGAAAAATTTGGAATTGGATTTTGAATAGGAGTCTCCGGAGGAATGCATGCTGTAGGTGCCCAAACTTTAATGTATTCTTCTTCTTCTTCTTCTAAAATTGCAAGATTAATAGAAGAAGGACTTTGCCATGCACTAGGGTCACCTTGAACTGATATACAACCAACTCCGGGGCTCTCAGAATTACAAGCAGCTTGAGAAGATAATTGTTCTGCTCTTTGGGCTTTTATCTGATTCAAGCGATCTTGCACGTTTTGAAACCATTGTTGTTGTTGTTCATGAAAAGTTTGCTGTTGTTGTTGGATTTGTTGACACATCTCCCTAATCCTTTGGTGTAAAGCCTCGTCCCAATCAGGATCATCAAAACCTCCTTGATTAGACTGCTGAAAATTAGGTTCACAAGTTGGTGGAGATGGCTGAAAATTATGTTGGTTTTGCGCTGGAAAAGTTGGGAATGATTGGAAACTTTGCTGCCCTTGATTGTATTGCTGGAATTGAGGTTCAAAATGCTGAAATGGTTGCTGAAAATTGGGCTGAAATTGCTGAAAACTGGGCTGAAAATTCTGGAAAATTGGCTGCCCGTTCTGAAAATTCTGTAAATTCTGGAAATTGCTGGAATTTGGCTGAAATTGTTGGAAATCTTGCTGTGGTGGCTGGAATTGATTGTATTGCTGAAATTGAGGCTGACAAAACTGATTTGGGTGCTCAAAAACTGAAAATTGGGGCTGCCCATTCTGAATTTGTTGGAAATTTGAGTAGGGCTGTTGGAATTCTTGCTGGGTCTGCTGAAAGTGTGGACACGGCTGCTGATAAGTGAATGAAAACATTTTGAACCTGCACCCCTGTCACAAAACAAACAAGAAAAATGGCAGTACCCGTATACAAAAGAATAAGCAACAAAAAATTGAACCCAATGATATATCAAAAAGTATACAAGCAAAAATCAAACAAATCAACTAGTTGCTTCCCCGGCAACGGCGCCAAAAATTTGACGAGCCCAAAATATACTAATTAATTTGTCACGAAATGTATGGGCTCATCAAATTTAAATATCAATGAAATGAAATGCTGGAAACCCTTTTTACAATCAAGATATGAAAAACGTAGTAAAGGGGCCACAGGTCGTATTTTTCTCGGGGACTAGTTGTCGTGTTTGATTCGAACTTGTATTTATGTGTCGTTTGTGTTTTTGGGTTTCACATAAGTAATTGGATTTTGGGTTGCAATCATGAAATTGAAACACAAGAAAATAAGGGAAAATTAATTCATGACTAAACAAAGGATGGCATTTAATGATTCAACCAATTGACACTTAATCCACTAACACACCCAATCAATTTTTGGCCGATTCTGATTTGAATGCAAAACAAATGCCAACAAGGAAATAGAGGTAGTGAGAGCAATTCCGAAACAACACTTAACACCAATGCTAGCTACGAAATTGAATAACCACGCGTTCAAACAACTCAACTCTACTAGCTACCACTTCCTAAAGCCAACAAATGCAGGAAAGTTCAGTAATGGCCGAATGTAACTCTAGCTAATTTCAATGACCATAGCGCACTAGAACTACCTTATCACTTGGTGCTAATCACTGCCTAAACATGAACTTGATACAAAGTGGAGAACATGAAACAAGTTGGTACAAAGTAAAGAGGCTTATGTGCTGAAAACCTACTCTAGATGCAAGTTATAAACTGTCAATTCCGAATGGCACAGATCAATTCAACTGAAGGACAAATCATTGTTGCAAAGCTAAGCATGAACTAGTGAAAGAGATGCTGACATTAAATCAGGATTTCAGAACTATAGAGGCAGAAATTCAGACATGATACAGCAAACTCAATGCAAGCATAGGAACTTGAATCCAGAGATTAACTGGGTAATCAACAAACTAATTCCCAGCACTTGAGCACAATAAAAGGTATGAATAACTTCTGTACTCCACTTGAAGCAACAGATTTGCTAATAAACTGCAAACTTCAGAAAAGAAAATGCACATGCAGAGAATGAAATTGATACAAAGTTTCAGACTTGGTACGCTGCAGAAATTCAGATTAACCCAACTGAAACGCAACTGATATCAATCACTTTGTTAGGGCCACGTTTGATACACCATTCAGAAGTTATCACATTAATAAACAGCAAGGACTAATCCATTCAGAAACCAATCTAATGCAGATGATGAAAACAGATTTTCAGAAATTCTGCAGGCAATACATGCAGAAACTGATATGCAGGTAAACAAGAGTTAAGTGGAGAGTTTTAATGCCACGAATTTGATGCAACATAACAAATGTAAGCCGCAGCAAAACTGCAGAAATAGAAGTGCAGAGACAAGAAAACTGACATGAATGCAGTGATGAAAAATGCAATGCTTGAACAATCGAACACAAGGCTGCACTTACAGATTTGAGAACCTAAGCTACAATTGCAACTTAACTTAAGTCACTAATCAAGAGTGCAGAAAAACTGAAGAAAACCTAAGATTACTTGATACGAATTCAGAAACTGCAGCTAAAGTAATCTGCAGAATTAAATCTGGCACGCTGCTATGGAGTTGGCACGCAAGCTAAAAACAGAAATTAAACTGTAAATTGGTCTATTTGTTCACTAAACAAGCTTCTAAATCTACTTAACTTGAAGATTAAAAACTAGATTAAGCTAAACAATTCAGAAAACTTGAACTAAGTGGCTGATAAAACTGCAGATACAGAAAACAGGACAGAAATCAAATTACAGCTATGAAACATTGAAATTAAAGATTTAAACTACTCCTCAATCTTCCCTAAGCTCAAATTCTTCTTGGTCGTCAAGCAAGAGCCGGCCTCGAACCCCTAAGCACAGCAAATCAGTGGAAATCAGATTGGAATAGAGAACTCTGCTCAAACTGCGCAAGCTGGGAATTTCCAATCCAAACGCTTCGATCTTCGTTTGTGGAGCTGCGATGGTGATTTGGGAACAACCTGAGGTCACTTGAGAACCCCTACAAGTGCCTCAGATCATCGAAAATGGACTGTGGCGAAGATCTCAGTGTTCGGACCACAGAGCCACCGAAACCCTCAAATAACTCTGTCCGGCGCGAATTCGAGCTTAATTCTCCAATCAAACTGACCTCCAAAGCTCCAGAAGATGATCTTGATGAAGAATCGAGGGGTCGCGCCCCGGAAATGGAGAAAATCGACTGGAAAACGAAGAAGAAATGGTGAAGGCTACTGTAGCGGCGGAGACGCGACGAGGAGAAAGGCAGCTGCGTTTTTGATTAAATAGGAATCAATGGACGGCTCAGATCGATCGGAGGAGATCCAACGGTAGATCTTGGTCTGATTGGAGCCAAACTTTTATGATGATGATCTGGGGTCAGGATCTGCCTTGTGGTAGCTCGGATCCTCCAGATGTGCAACGGATGGTCCAGATCAACTCTATCTGTGAATGGACGATCTAGAGCCCTCCTTGCTTGATCCAACGGTTGATCTAGCCCTGATTGGGATGAAACCTTCAGATCTTGATCATAGAGCTTGATCAACCCTAACCCTAGCTCGGATTGCTTCAGATCGTCCCGGATGGCTCAGATCTAGCCGCTCTTGAATCGGACGACCCGGATTAATCGTAGGCTTGATAATTCGATCCGGTTCACATCCGACTCAGGTTTGACCCAGTATGCCCTAGGTCTAGGATCCTTTCATGCCTACAAAAATATATCAGAAAATTAGTGGCCAATTAATCCAAAAAATGTGTAAATTTGCAATTAAGTCCAAAATAAGATTAAGTTCCAAAACCTAGGGTAAAAATCATAATTAAGCAATAAAAACATAGGTCAAACATGGATTTTAACATCTAAAATAATCACAAAAATGGTACTTATCAATAACCCAAGACCAAGCATCGACCGAAGTGGCTGGGCTGAAGACTGATCGGGACCGAGCTCTCAAAGAACTGAAAAATTACAAAACTAGCGAGGAGTCCCAACAGTCGAAGACAGAAGCAGTGTTCAAGGCCAAATTCCTCCAATTGTAGGAGTTTGGCGACATTCTGGTCGGCCAAGTACTGAAGCGGCTCAAGCAAGGCTTCTATGGAGCTATCCAACAATTCTAACGAGCTAATGTATTGAAACCAGATGTTGACTTGGGCTTCCTTAGTGTCGGATGAGTCTGGGAGGAGCTATCGGCGGAGGAGAAGGAGATGTAGTTTTTTTTTTGCCAGGATGCTTCTCAAACATGTAAAACCTGACTTTCTGAATGAATTTACATTGCTCCAAGTGTCATGCTTTGCCTTCTTTGATGCATCTCGTGACTCTCCTCGCCCGCCGCTTCGGAGCTACGTCCGACATACCCTCTCCGAGGAGCCGGATGGCGATGAGGGAGCGAATTGAGGAGCATCTTGCTTCCCTCAGAGGGGTGACCTCGGTTGGAGTAATCGTCAGTCTGTATGAGTCTATTTTGAAGGTATAATTCCCTTTATCTGCTCTTATTATCTCTGTTATCTAACTCTTACTGCTTCTTGTGTTAGGCCAAATATAAGTGTCTCCTCTTGGGCCGTCAAATGCTTCCCGAACAGGAGACTGAAGCCCTGCATCAGCAAGTGGCGGTGCTAGAGGCCGAGGTTTATCGAGTCCATCGGGAAGGCTAGATGCAAGTGGAGGTTAGCAGAGACCTGCGAGCCAAACTAGACCACTGCATGGACAACCTCTTAGCTTTAGAGTCATCTCTACACAGTGTCTGACATCGAGAGCGTCTTCTGTCAAAGAGAGCTACAGCTCTCTCAGCAAAAGTGAGTCAACTAACTCAAGAGAGGAGACGACTTCAAACTCGGGAGACCAGACTTTTAGAAGATGTCCACCTCTTGGAATCGTTGACTGAGACACTTAATGTCCGAATCAAAGAGCAGGCGGACCAGCTAGCTACGAAGGAAACAGAGATACGCGCTGTCGTTGCTTATGTATCATACTAGTAGGAGAGCATCGCCTGAGCTAAGTCATATATCTCAACTACTAAAGAGTAGCTTGAGGAGGCGCTGGTAGCCCAAGACCAGACATCGACCGATGTGGCCGGGCTGAAGACTGATCAGGACTGAGCTCTCGATGAACTGAAAAATTACAAAACTAGTGAGGAGTCACGACAGTCGAAGGCAGAAGCGGTGTTCAAGTCCAAATTCCTCCAAATTGAGGAGTTTGACGACATTCTAGTCGGCCAAGTGCTGAAGCGGCTCAAGCAAGGCTTCCATAGAGTTATCCAACAACTCCAATGAGCCAATGTATTGAAGCCAAATGTTGACTTGGGCTTCCTTAGTGTCGGACAAGTTTAGGAGGAGCTATCGGTGGAGGAGAAGGAGATGTAGTTTTTTTTTGCGCCAGGAGGCTTCTCAGGCATGTAAAACCTAGCTTTCTGAATGAATTTACCTTCCTCCACGTTTCATGCTTTGCCTTTTGTGACTTACGGGCTATATTTCGTGTTGTATCTTGCCTCGTTCTGACTTCTTATAAAATTCCTTGAAACCACAAAGTCTTTTATTTTAATGTTAGGAGGGAAGACAAGTACTTGGTGCCTCCTCACCCTCCTGTGCCGGCAAGGGTGGATCTTGACTTCGCCAAACTAGGCTAATGTCTTAGCATGTGTCCCTGCCCGGACCTCCTTGGTTCCCCTAAGCTGATCATAAGAGCTCGGGCTGATCCCGGCCGGTCATCCTTGATGTTTCGGCTTCGGACTATTCCCAGCCAGGCATCCTCGGCACCTCGGTCAAGTTTACACATCTTGGGCATTCTCGACACTACAAGATGGTAGAAATCTGGGGTGCTCCCGGCCGGGCATCCTCGGCACCTCGGCTAGGTCTGTTAGTAATATGAGGGCTTTGGCCCAAAGTGGACAATATCATGCCATTGTGGAGATATCCTAATTCGTTTTGGTCCCAACAGTGGTATCGGAGCCGGTTAGTGTTCGACATAATCATATAATTGTTTTGCGTAAAACTTTGTCATGATCTCAATTTTGGAAAATTTTTCAATTATGAAAACTTTCCAATTATGATAAATTTTAGATTTAGGAATTTCAAAGTTTGGAAATCCTCATGAAATTTCGCAAACTTTTGAAATATCCTAGTTTCTGAAATTTTATGATAATTGTGAAAACTTCCCATTTTTGGAAACTTTCCAATTTTAGAAATATATAAGTTTTCTTTGTACCAGAAACTTACAATTATTCTGAAAACCTATTATGAAATCTCACAATTTTGGGCACTTTCTTTCAAGAAAGTCTAGACAAATTTATGGATCATTAATTGACAATTAAATTCGAATTGGTTTTAAATTATTAACAAAATTCTTTATTTTGGATTGAGCCTCGGGGAGCCGTCCAATTTAAAGTTAGTTGTTGTAATTTAATTTCCCATTTTGAATAAAATTGTCATGTTTAATTTGGTTACGCCTCGGGGAGCGGACCAAATTGGATTTACGACAAATTTCTTTTCTTTGGGTATCTGAGCCTCGGGGAGCCACCCTTAGAAAACAATTTGTTGTAATTAATTAATCCATGAATAAAATATGTGATCAAATCTTGAAAATTTGATTCAAGAGGTGATGCTCTTACATATTGTTGTCTCCAAAATTAATTAGGAAAATGGTTTCCTATAGAGTTTTCTTAAAAGAGATTTTCATGAAAATAATATGTGGTTGAATTAAGAGAATCTGTCTCTTAATTTAATAAAATTTGATTTAGAGAAATCAAAGTCTTAAACATATTATTTCCGAACTTGATTATGACAATTTAGGAAATTGTTTCCCAAAATAATTCCTTGAATAAAGTATGAAATTAGAATTAGGAAATCCGGTTCCTAATTCAATTAATGAGACTTGATAAATTAAGTCACATACATACTTTATTAAGGAAATCGTTAGTCAGGACATAATTCTATGTCATGAATGTGCTTAGAAAAGAAAGGATGAGACCCAAAACCCCTTACAAAATATTAAGGCCAACACCTTCCATTAATATGGTTAGAATCGGAGTTTTGTTTCTCGTTTGGGTTGATGGACACATCCATGCCCGGCTTGAACCTCAACATGTTCAAACCATGGAATTAGTTTATGAATAATATAGTTGGAGTCAGAGGTCAATCCTTAGTTTTGGTTGTTGGACACATCCAAGCCTGACTAAACGGTTGAATGAGCTCCAACCATATTAAAACTATTTCTTGATTAATGGGTCAGCCTTAAGCTTGGAGCATCGATTTGTTGTGCCACAGCCAAGGTCGATGTAAAGAGAGGTGCAGTTGGGTGCTATGTATAATGTTGCATACTTGTTAATGAGTTAACAACCCAATGATTTATGCAAACATTCAATTAGTTGATAGCATAAAGTGATAGTTACATATATGTGATATGTAATCGGTATAATTACCTACCTTCATAGATAAGAATAACTTGATGGCCACAACCATGGTTGTTCTTATCTATGGTTGGATATCAACCTATTTGGAGATGTTCCTACGATCTCCCGAATTGATAAAAAGGGTTATTCAATTTGAAAATAAATATGATTTTATTAATGTATGTTGATACATTCTTTATCATCTTCTCACATAAGCTCAATTTGTATTTCTATGTTAATCACTCGATCATGTCTTCTCTGAATTTGCGTTCCATTTTGGACACCAATAAACTAACTGGGCCAAACTTCATGGGCTGGCTTCGAAACCTGAGGATAGTCCTCAAGGCAGAGAAGCTTGCTTATGTCATTGAAGATCAACTTCCCAACCGTCCTCCAGAGGGTGCAACTCCAGACCAGTTAGTGGCCTATCAGAAACATGTGACCGATTCTGAACTTGCGAGTTGCATCATGCTAGCCTCTATGATACCTGAGCTGCAAAAGCAGCATGAGCATATGGATGCTTATACCATCATCTTCCATCTTCATGAGTTGTTCGAAGAGCAGACGAGATCCGAAAGGTTCGAAGTCTCCAGACTCCTCTTCACCTCTAGGATGCAGGAAGGCACTTCTGCCTCACAGTTTGTGTTAAAGATGTTGGGGTACATTGAGCGACTGAGCACACTCGGTTTTGCAATGAATCATGAACTAAGTATTGACTTAATTTTGCATTGTTTGCCCAAAAGTTATTCACAATTTGTGATGAACTATTGGATGAACAAGCTGGAGACTACCATTCCTGAGTTGCTCAACCTGCTGAAGACTGTAGAGCCTTCTGTAAAGCAGGATCAGAAGACGGTACTGTTAGTTGGTTCCTCGAAGAAAGGTTCTAAAAGGAAGGCCAAAGAACAGAATAAAGGAAAGAAGAAAAAGGCCAAAAAGACTGAAAAAAAACACCAAAAAGAACTTGCCATCATTGTGGCAAGGAGGGTCACTGGCGAAGAAACTGCAAGGTTTATCTTGAGTCCTTGAAGAAGAAGGCATCCGATACCCCATCCTCTTCAGGTATCTTCGTTATTGAATGTCACTCTATTTCCTCAAATACCTGGGTACTTGATACTGGGTGTAGCTCACATATATGTAATAACATACAGGGGCTAAGGAATAGAAGAAGACTCGTCAAAGGAGAAGCGAATTTGCGAGTTGGAAATGGAGCAAAGATTGCTGTTGTTGCCATCGGAACATATTTGCTAAAGCTCCCTACTGGACGTGTCTTAGAATTGGATAATTGTTATTTTGTTCCTTCGTTAATAAAGACCATTGTATCTATTTCATGTTTGAATGAAAAGGGTTATCATTTAACTTTTAGTAACAATTGTTGTCACATAACTTTAAATGTCGTTCTTTATGGGAATGGAACTTTGTGCAATGGTATCTACACGTTAGATTTATCCGGTGACGTTTTCAATATCGAAGTTAGCAACAAACGTGCTCGAATAGATAATCGAATAGACTCCTATACGTGGCATTGTCGTCTTGGCCATGTAAGTAAGAAACACATGACCAAATTACACCGATGTGGAATTTTGGAATCATTTGAACCCGGTTCATTTGATACATGCGAATCATGCTTAAAAGGCAAGATGTCCAAATTACCCTTTTCCGGTAAAGGTAATCCAGTGGGAGAATTGCTTGGTCTAATACATACTGATGTATGTGGACAAATGTCAACTCTTGCACAAGGAGGCTATAGCTACTTCATTACCTTTATCGATGATCACTCACGATTCGGGTATGTGTTCTTGATGAAACACAAATCTGAAGCTTTTGAGAAATTCAAAGAGTTCAGAAATGAAGTAGAGAAACAGCTTGGCAAAAGTATTAAGATACTTCAATCCGATCGAGGTGGTGAATACTTAAGTCAAGAGTTTCAAGATTATCTTAGGGACAATGGGATATTGTCCCAATGGACTCCGCCGTATACACCATAGCATAATGGTGTATCTGAGAGGCGCAACCGAATCTTGATGGACATGGTTAGGTCGATGATGAATCATGCAACTCTTCCAAAAACCTTTTGGGGCTATGCACTAAAGACAGCTGTTTACTTGCTAAACAGAGTCCCGACCAAGGTAGTCTCTACTACTCCATATGAGACATGGAATAGTAAGAAACCTCACTTAACTCACCTTAAGATATGGGGTTGTCCTGCTTATGTGAAGCGGACTGTATCAGACAAATTGGATGCTAAGTCTGATAAATGTCTATTTATTGGATACCCTAAGGAAACGAAGGGTTACCAATTCTATCATCCCTTGGAACAAAAGGTCTTTGTTTCAAGACATGTTGTATTTCTGGAAAAAGAATTTCTTTTACAAGAAAACAGTGGGAGTGGCATTGAACTTGATGAAGTTCAAGAAACTCCAATAGACATTACAGAGACACCTAGTCTAGACCCACAACCAATAACTCATAATAATGAGCTATCAGTTGAACCTAAAACAACACCACCTCTAAGTAGGTCTGATAGGACACGCAATATTCCAGAGAGATACGGATTTCTCATAAGTGAATCGAACGACGATGACGAACCTATCAGTTATGAAGATGTTTTGAAAAGTTCAGAAAGGGACAAATGACTTGAAGCCATGAAGTCGGAAATGGATTCCATGTACGAAAACCAAGTATGGGACTTGGTTAACCCACCTGAAGGGATTAAGCCCATAGGGTGCAAGTGAGTTTTCAAGAAGAAAACCGACATGGAAGGTAATGTCGTTACCTTTAAGGCTAGATTAGTGGCAAAAGGATATCGTCAGAAACAAGGAATTGATTATGACGAAACCTATTCGCCAGTAGCTATGCTTAAATCCATTCGGATGCTCCTAGCCATAGCAGCTCATTATGATTATGAGATATGACAAATGGATGTGAAAACAGCTTTTCTTAATGGAAACCTGCTTGAGGATGTGTACATGATACAACCTGAAGGTTTCACATCGGTTGATAAAACCAAAGTATGCAAGCTTCGACGATCCATATATGGACTGAAGCAAGCATCCAGGAGCTGGAACATCCGTTTTGATGAGACAATCAAAGAGTTTGATTTCTCACAAAATCCTGACGAACCTTGTGTGTACAAGAAGGTTAGTGGGAGTACAGTCGTATTCCTAGTATTATATGTCGATGACATATTACTTATAGGAAATGATATATCAGTCTTACAGACAGTTAAAATTTGGTTGTCCAAAACTTTCTCCATGAAAGACCTGGGAGAAGCAACCTATATCCTTGGGATTAGAATCTATAGAGATAGATCAAAACGGTTGCTTGGTCTTTCGCAGTCTACATATATAGATCGAGTGCTAAAATGGTTTAGCATGTCGGAATCCAAGAAAGGTTACCTTCCCATCAGGCATGGGATCAACCTTTCAAAGTCTATGTGTCCGCGCACAGAAGACGAGAGGATTTGCATGAATAAGATTCCTTATGCATCCGCGATAGGATCTATCATGTATGCTATGTTATGTACAAGGCCCGATGTATCGTATGCTCTGAGCGTCACGAGCAGATACCAGTCGGATCCAGGAATGGATCATTGGGCGGCTGTTAAGACAATCCTTAAGTACTTAAGAAGAACTAAGGATGTGTTCCTAATATATGGAGAAGGAGATATGGTAATACGTGGGTATACAGATGTCAGTTTCCAGACAGATAAGGATGACTCCAAATCTTAGTCTGGATACGTATTTACTTTAAATGGAGGCGCAATAAGTTGGAAGAGTTTCAAACAAGACACCATAGCGGATTCTACCACGGGAGAGGAATATATCGCAGCTTCGGAAGCAGCAAAGGAAGCAGTCTGGATCAAGAAGTTTGTCTCCGAACTTGGTGTGGTTCCAACCATTGATGAAGCAGTGCCGGTTTACTGCGACAACAATGGAGCTATTGCACAAGCAAAGGAACCAAGGTCTCATCAGTGATCCAAACATGTGCTTCGCCGCTATTATCTGATCAGAGAGATTATAAGTAGGAATGATATACAAATTGAGAAAATTCCCACTGAAAGGAATTTAGCGGATCCTTTAACTAAGGCCTTGCCTCAAAGTAAGTTTGAGGGTCATGTTAGAGCCTGTGGTATTGGATACCGTAGCGATTGGCATTAGGCCAAGTGGGAGTTTGTTAGTAATATGAGAGAAGTGTCCTAAGGCAATCGCCTTATGATTGTAATCATTTACTTTAATAAATGAAAATTCACTATTTGAGTATACATGTTTGTGTATTTGATTGGGATTTTAAACTCATTTACTGAATGTCCGCAATACAATTCACAGCATGAGAGAATTTGTGATGGAATCACAACTAGTGATTATCTCTACATGTGCAATTGTGAAGTATTGAAAATATCCCTAGTCGATGAATTGATAAATACGGACACTGTCAATTCTGTTGAGACTAGCATGGGTTATTCTCTAATCAGCTGATTCTCACTGGCTGGTGACATTGGGATGTCCGGAGATAAACATGAATGCTAGTTAAGGGAACTAGTTCATTAGAGTGACTGGCTGTAAAACTTCATATGGTAATCTATATATAGACATGTCAGTGAAGTTCTTACTGCAGCTTAAGTACGATGTTCCTTTGACTTGCGGTGTTCAAGTCATCTTGGTCATGGAGACTTATACTTTAACATCTTAAGTAAGCATCTCCAAGGAGGTGTGGACCCAGGATGGTTGGGTATAAGCCGAAGTGCCTGGAGATGTTTGAACAGCCTACAAAGGATTCACCACTCCTTGCGAGGAGATGTATACCCAAGGCCTATCGTCATATTGTTACTCAAAGCCTCTGGCCAGAGCATGACATGTTTAGAGTATGAGTCTCTTAAAAACATGAGAGTAATTAGAAATCCAAAGGATGAGAGAACGTTACTTGGGCTAGGTGTGACATAGTCAGCCTAGTGGGGACTGACACACATAGACCGTGTCCTGAACCAAGTGGGTATAAGATGGTGAAGGGAATGAGGCACGACTCATTAGAGCTGCTGAAGGGTTTCAGAATAATTTCTGAGGTCAACCGTTGATCTTTTGATTAATTGGGGGTCATGATGTACTACTAGGTGCCACTCATGATCGTTCTATAATTGGATGATTATAGACGACCAACATAAATCGAAAGCCTATTTAGTCACACGCACTATGAGTAATCCGAGGGATTTAAAACGAGTTGAAAATTAGATTTTCCAATCAAGAGAAATAAGTCGAATCTGAATTTTTCAGAGGCGCATGGGAAGCTTAAAATGGCTAAGTCTTTTGAAGGCTTATTGGGCGAATTAAATGAGTTTAATTCGCGAGGGATATGGCTTGGTGTGGCCGGCCAAAGAGGGTGCCCACCCTCTTTGGTTTGGCCTGCCACCACAAGGAGAGAAACCAATTAATTTGGTTTAAATTATAAAATAAATCAAGCGCGATTTGTTTTATAAAATTATGGATAAATAAATTAATTTATATAAAGAAAATTGTAGAAATTTATTCTTTTTATGGAAATTAAAATGAACCATGAATTGGTTTAATTTTAATTTATAAAATCAATTATGAATTGATTTTTCCATGATAAGAAAATTTTATACAAATTTTATTCCATAATTAAAAGGAGAGATGTATTTGTTTTATTATTAAGTTAGTTATAATAAAACTTGGCATAACGGAATAATTCATAAGAAAATTTATAAGATAAATTTCTTATGAAAATTTATTCCGTTAATTCCGTTAAAAGGGAGACTTGGCAATGGAGAGACTACTATATAAAGGAACCAAAGGCAAGCCTTGAATTCCAATTAATCAAGAGATCAAGAAGCTCTCTCTCTCTCCCTTATTCTCTCTCTCTCTAGGGACGGCGCCCCTTCTCTCACTAGGGCCGGCGCACCTTCTCTCTCTAGGGCCGGCGCCACTTTCTCCCTCTAGGGCCGGCGCCACCTTCCCTAGCCGTGAGCCACCACCAAGACGAAGCGGGTCGCGTCTCCTTCCTCCCTTCACGGAATCTTGATTCCGTTACTTGGTGGTTAGTTTCCATATCTCTCTCTTGATATTCTAGTTGTGTCTTTGGAGAATCTAGTAGTTCTCGTCGGCACAAAACTCGTGGCTTTGCGAAGTCATCCCGAAGAGAACTCGGCGTGGACGCGAATAGAGGCGGAGCTTCCAAGGGATGCTACGGTTGGATCTCGTCCCTTACTTCGAGATACGCGAGGTACTAAGTAAATTAGTTTACTTTTTGTAAAATTTTAATTTATGATCATGTCAACACATCATAAGGTCGCATGCAAGATACATGGTTAAAATAATTTGAGAAATTATTTATGCTAATTCTTCCGCTGCACGTAAATATTTTAAAATTTACGAACCCGTATCCTTGTCAACATGCACCCGGTCCCAACAAGGTCTACACATCTTGGGTATCCTCAGCACGGGCGGGCATCCTTAGCACCTTGGCCAGGTCTACACATCTTAGGTATCCTCTGCACCACAAGATGGTATGAACTTTGGATGCTCCCAGTAGGACATTCTCGGCACCTCGACCAGGTCTACACATCTTGGGCATCCTCGGCACCACAAGATGGGAGGAGCTTGGACTGCTTCCAACCGGGCATCCTCAGCACCTCAACCAGGGCTACACATCTTGGGCATCCTAGACACCACAAAGTGGTAGAAATTTGAGCTGCTCCCTGCCGGGCATCCTCGGCACCTCATCCAGGTCTACACATCTTGGGCATCCTCGACACCACAAGATGGTAGGAACTTGGGCTGCTCTCGGTCGGGCATCCTCTGCACCTCAGCTAGGTCTACACATCTTGGACATCCTCGATACCACAAGATGGTAGGAACTGTTGGACCTTGGATGGCTAGAGGGGGGGTGTGAATAGCTAGACACTCAAATGATTCGCTTCTTTTCTTGTTTCTGCGATCAGGGTTAGCAGCGGAAGACAAAAACAGAAAACAAGAACACAAACAGAAAACAGAAATAACAGACGCTAACTCAAAGATGTACAAGGTTCGAGGATAACTTGCCCCTACTCCTTGGCGTGCCCGTGAGGTGGGCAATCCCTTGATCGTCAGCAGATCAAGCCCCGAAAATTCGGATAGGATAGAACCTCTTTCTTGGTGGAGAAACCTCTCCACAACAGTCTCAGAGTGATATCAAATAACGCACAGAGATAAATAGAAGACTTACAGAACGCGAGCAAGCGAAGAAGAAAGTTTACAGAGCACAACTCACAACACAGCACAACCTTAGCAAGAGCCTTCACTTAGCTCTTCCTTCTCACGGTGTCTGCTCGCTGATCGTCTCGCAACCTTCTCAACTAGCTCTAAGTTCTCAAGATACAGAAGACTCAAATGATGCAGAAGATTTGCTCAAGGTTCAAAGAGATTGCAATCGTTGCTCTCTCCACTTCGCTCACCATCTTTTAAGTGTCTGCTCATCAGCAGGTCACCACCAGGCGCCTCTGCAGCTCACCAGCGCGTCTGCAGCTCACATGAGCGTCTGTAGCAACCTCCGCCACCAACCCACTGACCTCTACTGGACTCCACTGAACCCTCTTCAGCCGATCCTCAGGTCAGTCGTCAGCCTCGCCAGACAGTTGCCAGCCCGCGCCAGAAGTCGTTGAATCCTGCGAAGGGAAAAACAAACAAACCTGACGAAGCGAAAGTCTCCAGTTGACCCTCCTTCTTCATTTGAGTCGTCCACTACTAGAATTTTTGCATTCAACAACACATAATCGACAATGGTTTTTTGATAAAGTGTTGTCTTATGTCAATTTAACAACAGTTTTAGTATTAATCGTTGTTGTTGTTGGTCTGTATACGTAAAAAGACAACAGTAATAACAAAATGTTATCGTATGTATACTCAACGACAACAGTTATAAAATAATTGTTGTCTATAGGCGGGATTTACAACAACTGATGTGATAAACTGTTGTCTATTATGACAATAGACAACAGTTATATTAAACTGTTGTTGTTGTATTGTTGTGCTGTTCAAGCAATAAACAAAATCAACGGTGGATATCCAACTGCAAAAAAACAACGAACTATTGAATCCTCATTCTCTTATTTTTCGATCCTTAATCATCTTTTTTCTCGTCGCACAAACCCCTAATCTTTTCTCTTCCTCGCCCGCCAACCACCCAAACCCCCGACCATTTCCGCTTCTCTCACACAAACCCCTCGCAGCCACGAGTCGACGCCTCTCCCCCTTCTTCATCGCCCGAGTCCAAGGAAGCCCCGAGAGCGGCGCTTCCTTTCACCCTCGCGAGGTGAGCCCCGACTCCTCTCGCTCTCTTCTTCTTCATCGTGCAAGCAAGGAGGCGACGCCTCCTCACTTACCTTTTCTTCTTCCTCGATCGCGTGCCCTAGCTACTGACACCCAGGCAAGCAGTACCCTGCGTCAACACCGCATTTTCATCGCTAGCTACGACAGGCGAATTGCTCCTTCCCGGCTGAGTGCCACTGCCAGCGACCCTCCTAGTGAGTTGAGATCGCTATTGATTGTTTTTGGTACCGTGAGTTGGAGCTAACCTAGTCCTCTTCCTAGGGATTTCTGGAAATTAGGGCTCTTGCATGTGGCTGGGTTTCTTCTGATCGAAACAGAAAGGGGCAGAGGAAAGCTTGGTGTGTGGGTTTTCAGGTAAGGCTTGGTTATGATCTTCATTCTTGGATGTTTCCCTTTGGATTCCCAAACTTGTATGTGAGCTCTATTAGATTCCCAAATTGCATTAGCTAGGTTTAGTTGAGCTTTGATCATTTCTTTTATGTAGGACCCAACTAATTCCTTGATAACTTCATTCATTCACTAACTGTTGATGAGTTTGAAACTAAGAACATTGTCCAGTAGAGCATAATTTTCTGCCAACCCTATTAGTAGTTTACAAGTAGATTTATAGCATCTTATGCTCTTTGGTTTGTTGTGTAAGACTTTGCTATTCAGACAAAAACTAATATAGGCTTTGGATGTACTTCAATAGTAAGATGCAATCCATATGTCAACCTCAAATAATTTCCCTCAGAATAGATCTGACAATGCATATTATTTTAAATTAAATTTGCTTAAACTACATCTCGGAACTGATATTATGTGAATTTACGCATAGAAATGAATGGTTTGAGGTAGTTACAAATATTGACATTAGATATTGCATGCTATGAATATGTGAATATTGCATGCTATGAATATTGCTTAAGATTTTTCCTTTTTCTCCCTTATTTACTTATTTTTGCTCAAATATTGACAGTAGATATTGCATGCTATGAATATGTGATGTTTCTTGTTAGGTGGGTTAAGATTTTATTGTATAATGTGTATTTATTTTGAAGGTAGGTGTTGGCTCATTTCTAGTTGATTAGTACTTGTAACAAGAATGGACAAAGAATGGATGTCAAAGGATAGATTATCACGTGAATATGATATTGGAGTGGAGTCTTTCTTGCAATTTGCACTGGATAACGCTAACAATCCTAATGCAATACCTTGCCTATGTGCAAGATGTGGTAATATCAAGAAGAAAAATGTTGAAATTATAAGGGCACATTTGTATAGTAATGGTATAGATTTGACATATCATACATGGATATGGCATGGGGAAAGTAGTATGGCAGAGAACTCAATGAATGGTAATGATCGAGTAGGGCAAGATGAAGACAACTCTTTTGGTGAGGAGCCTATAGATATGGTGCAGGCTGTTTATGATAGTTATGATCAGAATCCAAGCCATTTCAATAAGCTACTTGAAGATGCCGAGAAATGCCTATATCCTGGATGTACCAAATTCACAAAGTTATCTGCCATTGTGAAATTATTTAACTTGAAGGCAAAATATAGTTGGAGTGATACAAGTTTCACCGATCTACTTATTTTGTTTGGAGAAATGCTTCCAACTGACAACGAATTGCCATTATCTCTGTATGATGCAAAGAAAAGCTTACGTGCATTAGGGATGAATTATGTGAAAATTCATGCTTGCCCTAATGATTGTATCTTATATCGAAAGAAGTACGAAGACTTTGCCAACTGCCCTACTTGCGGGACATCAAGGTGGAAGTTAAGCAACAAATCTAAGGTAAAAGAAGGAGTTCCTGCAAAGATCCTATGGTATTTCCCACCTATTCCAAGATTTCAAAGAATGTTTAAGAATAAGGCAATATCCAAGGAGTTGACTTGGCATGCTGATAAAAGACTTCGTGATGGATATTTACGTCATCCAGCAGATGCGCCTTCTTGGAAATTAATTGATCGCATGTGGCCAGATTTTTCTGCCGAGCCGAGAAATCTGAGATTGGCTATATCGGCAGACGGGATCAATCCCCATAGTTTGATGAGTTCTACATATAGTTGTTGGCCAGTTTTAATGATCACATACAATCTTCCACTATGGCTGTGTATGAAGAGAAAATTTGTTATACTCACCTTGTTGATATCTGGTCCTAGACAACCTGGAAATGATATTGATGTTTACTTAGCACCATTGATTGACGACTTAAAATGCTTATGGGATGAAGGTGTTGAAGCATATGATGCATATCGAGAAGAAAGTTTCTCTCTTAAAGCTGTGCTACTGTGGACAATCAATGATTTCCCTGCATATGGGAATATGTCTGGCAGTGTTGTGAAGGGATATTATGCATGTTCTATTTGTGCAGAAAAAACTTGTGCAATAAGGTTGAAGCACAGTAGGAAAATGTCATATGCAGGTCATAGAATGTTTCTACCTTTAAGTCATCCTTATAGAAGACAAAAGAAGGCATTTAATGGGAAGCAAGAGTTTAACCCACCACCAAATCCATTGAGTGGCCATGCAGTTCTGGAAAGAGTCGAAAGAATTAATTTTCAATTGGGAAAAATAGGTGGAAAGCTACAATCAAAGAAGAATGATGGTGAAATATGTTGGAAAAAGAAATCAATATTCTTTGAACTTGAATATTGGAAGGACCTACATGTTCGACATGTTCTTGATGTAAAGTGTTGGATCGAGAGAACCGATAGAGGGGGGGGGTGAATATCGGAAATCGTTCAGAAATTCGTAAAGAGCAATTGCACAGCGGAAGTAAAAATAAACACACCACAAAGACACAGTCGATTTTACTTGGTTCGGAGCCTGTGTCGACTCCTACTCCAAGGCCCACGGTCGTTGACCGTTTATTTTGGGCAATTCTATATGAAGCGCAATAATAGTTATAGAATTTAGTTACAAAGTAAGTGCACGAAAAATAATAATAAAGAATTTTTCTCTTCGTTACCGACGTCCGGAGTGTATTGAATTTTTCGGGGCAGCGGGACATCGTCGGCTCGAGTTGGAGTGTTTCCAGAGCAAGGCACGAGCGTAGAAGAGCTTTGAGGCGTTGAGAGAGTTGTTGTCCTGAAGCCTTGGTCGAAGGTCCCTTATATAGGGCCTGGGGGCGCCCGGGATGTCGGGGGCGCCCCCCACGTGGCTTTTGATCCACAGAGCTCTCGGTCAGCATCTATCCTCTGGATCCGCTTTGACCGGGGCGCCCGCAGCGCTCGGGGCGCCCGGGTTGACCGGGTCAAACTCTATCCTTTGGCTTCGCTTGGCTTCTGGATCGATGCATGCGCATGGGGGCGCCCGGGAGCACGGGGGCGCCCGGGAGCAGCGGGGGCGCCCGGGAGCACGGGGGCGCCCGGCCCAGCATGTATTCGAACTCCTTTTTTTCTTTACTTGTTTTGTATGGCCCTTGGGGGCGCCCGGGACACTCCGGGCGCCCTACTCAGCTACTACCTCATTCCTTTGAGGCTATCTGAGCTGCAGACACTCCTTCCTTTGGTCCTGCATCCAGGGTTAGTCCAAAATACAATAAAGCAATAATGCATTTGTTTATACAGCCTTAGCTGTCTTGGTTCTGACTTTGGTCTCCAAAATGGAGCCCTAGGTCGAACCGACGCCTACTGTTCCCTCAACGGGGAACGCGTCCTCACCTACTCCTCTCGGGAGAATTTACCTGATGCCAACCGTTCCTCTGGTTGGACTTTTGCCTGACGGTCCTTTGTCAGGTCTTGCAAACTGGCAGTCCTTCGCCAGTTGCCTAGCAGTCCTTCGCTAGTGCTTCAGTCCCAGGCTGTCCTTCGCCTGGAGCCTAGCAGTCCTTCGCTAGGGCTTGATACTGGCAGTCCTTCGCCAGTTGCCTAGTAATCCTTTGCTAGGGCTTTCTTTCCTGGCATTCCTTTGCCAGTGCCTAGCAGTCCTTCGCTAGGGCTTTTCCTGCACACTAGATTAACTTGTTAGAAAATAAGAAAGACTTAACTTTTGACCTATGTTGCCATTATCAAAACACGGGTTTGACTTAGGTGCATTCTACACCAACAATCTCCCCCTTTTTGATTTATGGCAACCGTAGTTCAAAAGTTAAGTTTAAGCAAAACATGAAAAAGTTTTAACTTTTGTTCCCTCCCCCTGGAAGGCACCTCCCCCTAGATTTTTTCAAAAATTTGTGGGGTTAAAAAAAAACTTTATTTGTACTTGAAGACTTTTTGAAAATGTTAGCTTAAGTAAGAATTTCAGTTTTAATACAGTTTTGAAAAAACTTTAAGCTTTAGAGTACAAAGAAAAATTTTGACAAGCTTAAGTAAGAAACTTTTGAAAGGCTAGAGTACTTAGCAAAATTTTGAAGGCTTGAATAAAAATTTTGAAGCTAGAGTACTTAGCAAAATTTTGAAAGCCTGAGAAAAGAATTTTTGAAGCTAGAGTACTTAGCAAAATTTTTGAAAGCTTTAAGAACTTAAGTACTTCTTCAAAAAGTTAAGAAATTTTGAAACTAGAGTACTTAGCAAAATTTTGAAAGCTTGAGAAAAGAATTTTGAAGCTAGAGTACTTAGCAAAATTTTGAAAGCTTGAGAAAAGGAAGCTTGAGTAAAAAAAATCTTAGCAACATTTTGAAAGCTTTAAGAACTTAAGTACTTCTTCAAAAAGTTAAGAAATTTTGAAACTAGAGTACTTAGGCAAAATTTTGAAAGCTTTAAGAACTTAAGTACTTCTTCAAAAAGTTTAAGCTTTTGAATAAAGGATAAGTATATTTTTGAACCTTTTTGAATAAAGGAGAAATTTTGAAAAAAGTAAAAGTAATTAGGAAAAGTAAAAGTAATTTTTCTCTAATCTTTCTCTTTCCTTTGAATAAAGGATTTTGAAAAAGTAAAAGTAATTTTTCTCTAATTTTTCTCTTTCCTTTCCTATCTCTCCCCCTTTGCCATATATCAAAACAAGATAAATATGATTGCATACTAAGAATTTGCTGTACTGAACCAATTCATAATTAGATTTATACTAAATCAATCAATTTTCTCTGTAGGGACCTGTCTAACCCAATTAGCTACTTACTAACTGTTATAAACAGTAGTTTTTGCTAGGGTTAGTCAAGTTAAGTGTTTCTGTTCAAGTTAGATTTTCTAAACTTGACACTTAACTCGATTGCTGTTTAAGTTGTATTTAGTGCCCCAATTACTACAGATGCACTGACTTAAAGCATCTTGAATTAAGGCAAAGACCTAAGCATCTCAACCCTTTCTAGATTATCAATCAAAAGTACCCTAAGGTGCTTGTGAGATGCTGGCTTCTAAGTCTATAGGTGCATGCAGTTCTAGGGTTAGGGCCTAGGCTAAGTTCATTTTCGAAAAAGCCCTAATTTTTTTTAAAGGGGGTAGTTTTGCAATAAAACTAAGTAAAAAGTGAAAATTGATTTTGAAATTAAGTAAAGCAGTTTTTCAAATTAATTTTTTAGAAAACTGATTTTTGAAATCAAGTAGAGCAGTAAAAAAAATTTGAGATACTCTATTCTACAGAGCACAATCCTAACTGCCTTCTTAGTGAGCTGAACTCAGACTCAGGTAAGGACTTTGTGAATATATCAGCTAGGTTGGATTTAGAGTCAATATACTTGAGTACTATTTCACCCCTGGTTACATGGTCTCTTACAAAATGATGTTTGACTTCTATATGTTTGGTTCTGGAGTGTTGGATTGGGTTCTTAGTTAAGTTAATTGAACTTATATTGTCAATAGATACTTGAGTTTGGGTGTAGTTGAGCTGGAAGTCCTTAAGTGTGTGCATCATCCATAAAAGTTGAGCCACACACTCTCCTAATGCCACATACTCAGCTTCAGTTGTGGATAGAGCTACACAGTGTTGTTTTCTGCTGCACCAACTAACTAGACTCTGACCTAACAGTTGGCAGCTTCTACTTGTGCTCTTTCTATCTAACTTACAGCCAGCATAGTCAGAATCTAAGTATCCAGTTAAAGCAAAAGTTGAGGTCCTAGGATACCAAATCCCTACATTTAGGGTGCCCTTTACATATCTCAGTATTCTTTTTAGGGCTGCTAAGTGCGTTTCCTTAGCACAGGTTTGGTATCTAGCACATATCCCTACAGCAAAGAGAATATCAGGTCTACTGGCTGTAAGGTACAGTAGGCTACCTATCATACTCCTATAGAGTTTAAGGTCTACTGGTTTACCATCAGGGTCACTATCTATTTTTATATTAGTGGCCATGGGGGTACTTATGCTTTTAGAGTTATCCATTTTAAATTTCTTTATTAACTCTTTAGCATATTTGAATTGATGAACATAGTTACCATCCCTAGTTTGTTTGATTTGTAGTCCTAGGAAAAATGTAAGCTCACCAACTAAGCTCATTTCAAATTCATCTTCCATTATCTTGACAAATTCTTTTAGAAAGTTGGTGTTGGTGGATCCAAAAATTATGTCATCTACGTAAATTTGGGCAATAAATATATCTTTTCCTAGGGTTTTAATAAATAATGTTGAGTCAATTTGGCCTTGTTTAAATTCTTTAGAAGTTAAATAGGTTGATAATCGTTCATACCAGGCCCTAGGTGCTTGTTTTAGCCCATATAATACTTTGGTTAGTTTGTAAACATGGTTAGGTTTATCTAAGTCCTCAAACCCTGGGGGTTGTCCTACATAAACTTCTTCTTTAATGAATCCATTTAAGAAGGTTGACTTTACATCCATTTGATATAACTTAAATCCTTTATGGGATGCAAAGGCTAACAACATTCTAATGGACTCAAGTCTAGCTACTGGGGCATATGTTTCATCGTAGTCTAATCCCTCTACTTGGCTGAAACCCTTTGCTACTAAGCGGACTTTATTTCTGACTATTTCTCCTTGATCATTCAGCTTGTTCCTAAAGACCCACTTAGTGTCAATGATGGATTTGCCCTCAGGTTTAGGTACTAATTCCCAGACTTGGTTTCTCTCGAATTGAGCTAGTTCTTCTTGCATTGCTATATTCCAATCAGGATCAGGTAGGGCTTCTTCTATAGTTTTGGGTTTAATTTTTGATATCATGGCTATTTAGCTAAGGTTCCTATAGGAGGACCTAGTCCTGACTCCTAGAGTTGGATCACCCACAATTTGATCAGTTGGGTGACTAAGTCTGGGTTTCTTTGTTCTTCTAGTGCTTAGTTCAGCCTCAGGTCCAGCTGGTTGATTTGATTCACTATTTGATTCAACTCTTTGGGCTGGTTCATTTGTTGGTTCGATTCTTGGTTCAGTTAATTCATTCATTGGTTCAATAGTTAGTTCGTGTAAGGGTTCAATTAATGGTTCAATAATTTGTTCATTATTTTCTTGGTCAGAGTTTGATGAAATTGGGTCTGGATTATTAGATGTTGAATTGATTTCTTCATCGAAAATTAAGTTTGTTGTTTCTTCAATTTTCTTAGTTTGTTTGTTGTAAGCTCTATAGGCTCTACTTGTGGTTGAATATCCTAGGAAAATACCTGGGTTTGACTTGGATTGAAATTTTCCTAAATAGTCTTTGGTGTTTAGGATATGGACTTTGCACCCAAAGACCCTTAGGTAATGTAGGTTTGGGAGTCTATGGTAGTACAGTTCATAGGGGGTTTTGTTGTGTCGTTTGTTAATCAAAACCCTATTTTGGATATAACAGGCTGTACTAGTTGCTTCTGCCCAAAATTGGTTTGCTAGTTTAAATTCGTTGAGCATAGCCCTAGCGGCTTCTTGTAATGTTCTATTCCTTCGCTCGACTATCCCATTTTGTTGGGGGGTTCTAGGACATGAAAATTCATGTAAATACCCATTTACCTTACAGAATTCCTCAAACCGTTGATTCTCAAACTCTCCCCCGTGATCACTCCTAAGTCTTTTTATTTTAGTGTCGTTTTGATTTTCAATTAGTTTACAGAATTCAATAAATAGGTTTAGGGTTTCATCTTTAGTTTTTAGGAACCTAACCCAGGTAAACCTAGAGTAATCATCAACTATTACTAAGCAGTATCGGTTCCCGCTTAGTGACTTGGCTCCATGTGAATCAAATAGGTCAAGGTGCAGGAGCTCAAGTGTGGTTTGAGTTAAATCAGACTGGATTAGTTTGTGATTGGATTTGGTTTGTTTACCTTGATTACATGATTCACATATTAGGTTTTCATTATTTTTGATTTTGGGGATACCTTTGATTAAGCCAAGTTGGGTAATTTTTGAGATAGTTCTCAAATTGGTATGACCTAATCTCCTATGCCAGAGGTTTGTTTGTTCTAATTGTGTTAACATACATTTGGGTATAAGGGGAAGATTTATAGTGTATACATTGTTTTTCCTAGTGCCCTTAAGTATGATTTCTGAGTCTTGTTCATTTCTGATCAGGCAGTTAGAATTGTTGAAAGTAACTATATAACCAGAATCACATAACTGACTTATGCTAAGCAAGTTAAAATTAAAGTTTTCAACCAATAGAACTTTCTTAATAATGAAATCAGATTTAAGCTCAATATTACCTGACCCAATTACCTTGAGTGTGACATTATTGCCAAATGCCACTGAGCCTAGATTTTTGCGTTTGAGCTTGGTGAACTTCAATTTATCTCCAGTCATGTGTCTGGAGCAACCGCTATCCAACATCCATTGGTCCAAATCTTTATGTTCCTACGCATAAAGAATTTTCTTGATTTGGATCCAATTAGAATCAGGAATAGCTTAAATTGAGTTTCACTGCCTAGTCTGTCTCACCCAAATCTAGGATTTTCAATCACGTTAACCTTATAGGTTTTGTGAGACAGGTTTTGATAGTTAAAATTATTTTGAAAATGTTGATTAATTTTGAAAACAATTAAATTTTAAAAACTTAATTAATTTTAAAAATAATTAATTTTAACAAAAATGTTTAAATCTACAAATACCTGAAATTTTGTGTTAGATTCGAATTTGACAAAAAAAATTTGAATTTGAATTTCAGAAATTGGCTTCCAGGTCTTGGCGAGGCACTAGGCCTTCTTTGGCCGTAGCCTTATGGGATCATCCACCCTTTCCTTGACAAAGCCTTTTAATGAAATTTCATTTTCAAAAATTCTTTGAAAAATTTCTGGTCTAACTAGTTTGGGTCTTGGATCGGTAGCTTCGGCTAGTTCCGCCAAATTGGCTTCCCTAACGTACTATCATCTCACCTCCACCCAATACTATGTTGTCAAATTTCAGCTAAGTTTGTTTAGTCCTTAAGCTAGCCTAAGTCTAAGCATGGTATATTGCAGAAATTAAATAACCAATCAATCAAGCAATTTAAATCAAGAATAACAAGGTTATCTAATAATGAAAATAGTTTTCAGTTTGGCTCCCCCTGGACTAAAGCCACGGTGATGGTTGGGCAAGATGTGAATCTTGTCCTTGGGGATCCAATACTGATTTGATCCAGTCGGTTTGTTCAGGTATAGTTTAGGTACCCATGCCTGAATTTTACCTCTGGACTGATTCAGTACAGCAAAGTATGATCTTTGCCGAGATTTGGTTCTATAGCCCAATCCGGATCGATTTAGAACTGATTTCTGTTTTCCAAGGATCATGTCAAGACCTTTGGAACCAGATGTAAATCGTTCTAATGCTGATCTAAGATCCTTAACCTGAGTTTTCAGGGAGGAGTTTTCCTTTTCAAGTTTTTCAACTTGAGTAGGAGTTCCTTCCTGAACCTTCTCGGTTAAGGGTTTAGAGTCAGCTCCCTCTTTCAGGAGTTTTACTTCCTGTCGGAGGGATTCGACTCGGAGTTTGGCTTTGGCCAAATCTCGAGAAAGAAATGAAATTAACTCACTTAATTGCAATCTATTAAAACCAGTTACCTTAATTTCTCCGTCTTCTGTGAAGGTCAGCTCGCCGTCCTCTTGTTCTGTTTCTGACTCAGTCTCAACTTTATCTGAGGCGGTCAGAGCTAGGAGGTTGGACTGGGGTGCCTCTTCTTCTTCTTCTGAGGACGATTCGTCCCAGGTTGCTTGCAGTGCCTTCTTTCTTCTCGTCCTTTTTGTCTCCTTTAGGTTAGGGCACTCTGACTTGTAGTAGCCCTTTTTCTTGCACTCGTAGCAGGTCACATTAGGCTTGTTTGCAGGTTCAGCTGGTTCGTCCTTTCTTCGGTCGGTTTTCCGTTTGTTGGTTCGGTTCTTCAGCTCCTTGTAGTAGCTTCGAGCGAGCCAGACCAGCTTAGTTTGTTCTCCTTCTTCATCTTCTGAGTCTGAGTCTGAGTTAGACTCAGGTTCGGGTTCAGTCTTCTTCTTTGTTGTCCTTCCAGTTTTACCTGCAACGAAAGCAATACCTTTCTCGACCACGTTGGTGTTAGTTTGTTCGTGCAGTTCTAGTTCGGAAAATAGTTCATCTAATTTTATTTTAGAAAGATCCCTAGAGACCTTGTATGCATCTACCATAGATGCCCACAAGGTGTTTCTAGGGAAAGCGTTTAAGGCATACCTGATTAGGTCACGGTTTTCAACCTTGTGACCTATTGTGTGAAGACCGTTCATTACCTCTTGGATTCGTGCGTGGAGCTGGGCTGTTGTTTCGTTGTCGGCCATCTTGATGGTGTAGAGTTTGTTTAGTAGCAGATCCCTCTTACTGATCCGAGTATCCAAAGTCTCTTCGTGCAGCTCGATCAGTTTTGTCCACAGCTCCTTTGCACTGTTGACGGGGCCCACGCGGTTCAGCTCCTCTTTCGTCAGCCCGCATTGTAGGGTTTGTGTTGCTTTTGCGTCGGCTTCTATCTTGCGTTTTAAGGGAGTTGTCCCATTCAGAGTAGCTTGTGGTTGTCCTTCGGCGTCTTTGGGGATCTCCAGACCGGACTGGATGATGATCCACATATCCACCTGAGTTTTCAGG